>CATIWO010106054.1:0-27660 GCA_949673435.1 Macaranga tanarius | reverse complement strand
ATAAACACCTAAAACGAAGTAAAGGCTTCACTGCCCATGAATGTTTGGTCAGTTGGTTTCACTTCTTTTATTTAATTTAATAATTTATTAATACTAAATTATTGTTTCACTTCTTTTATTTAATTTTAAATAAATATGTATTTATATTAAAATTAATTATATTGACTAAATTAAAATATTTTAGCAAATTTAATATATGGATAAAATTGTCAAGGATTTCAAAATGTCGGATTTTTTTTTATGCAAATAGACTATTATAAATTTAGCAACTTAAAAAGGGCAAAATTGAATTTTTATAAGATGTCATTTACTAAAACATGACATTTTTGCCAAAAATTAGAATATTGGGACAAAATTGTAAAAGGCAATAAACATTTGGACTAAAACATGACATTTTTGCCAAAAATTAGAAGATTGGGACAACATTGTAAAAGGCAATAAAGATTTGGATTTTTTACACCGATAGCCCTAAAATAAATGTGTAATTTTTAAAAGGTCAAAGAAGAAAAATCTCACATTTTTAAAATTAAAATAATTAAAGAAAAGAAAATACATTTTATTAAGTTTAAAACTTTCACTACATCTTATCTAATTTAAGAACTCAAAATTTATAATCATTTTGTTTGATATATATATATTAGTTTCCTAAAAATTAAATGATAAAATTTATATCATATAACTTCAAAATAAATATTTTATTGTTAATGTATTTTAAGATTTTTGCACATAATTATTTCACAAAGACATGCATATCATCAATTTTTTAAATATACAGTTCTAATACTTTTAATTTTATAAATGAATTTATCCTGTGCAATCCACAAAAAGAAAAATTAGTATATAAGTAGCGAATTATACTTTATTTTTTAGCTTAGGACAAGAATATAATCAATAATATAAATTTTGATCAATTCTTTAACTTTTTATTTTTTGAAAATTAATGTCAAACCTTGTTGAAAAATAAAAACAAAGTTAATTTTTTAAAAGAAATTGATAGAAACAATATTCTCATGTTTAAACAATCTAAGTCCTTAAAGAAAAAAAATAAATTTATGTTTACTTCATGATATGTGTCTAACATGCGGCTAAAATTGGAATATCATTGTTGTTTTGATTCGTTTATGGGCTTAATTTTCTTTATTAGCACAATGGTGTATTTGACCATTAATGAAGATGAAGAGATTGATGAAGACGTAAATAATTGAAGCGAAGGTCATTGATTAAAGAACAATAAGGTCAAGGATTTCAAAATGTCGGATTTTTTTTAATGAAAATAGACTATTATAAATTTAGCAACTTAAAAAGGGTAAAATTGACTTTTTATAAGATGTCTCATCATTATCATTTACTAAAACGTGACATTGTTGCCAAAAATTAGAAGATTGGGACAAAATTGTAAAAGGCAATAAAGATTTAGATATTTTACACCGATAGCCCTAAAATAAATGTGTAATTTTTAAAATGTCAATGAAGAAAAATTTTAATTTTTAAAATTAAAATAATTAAGGACAAGAAAATACATTACATTAAGTTTAAAACTTTCACTACATCTTATCTAATTTAAGAACTCAAAATTTATAATCATTTTGTTTGATATATATATATATATATATATATATAAGTTCCGTAAAAATTCAATGATATAATTTATATCATATAACTTCAAAATAAATATTTTATTGTTAATGTATTTTAAGATTTTTGCACATAATTATTTCACAAAGACATATGCATATCATCAATTTTTTTAAATATACAGTGTCTAATACTTTTATTTTATAAATGAATTTATCTTGTGCAATGCATAAAAAGAAAAATTAGTATATAAGTAGCGAATCCAGCTTCTGATTATAATTTATTTTTTAGCTTAGGACAAGAATATAATCAATAATATAAATTTTGATCAATTCTTTAAATTTTTATTTTTTGAAAATTAATGTCAAACCTTGTTAAGAAAAAAAAAAAGAAGTTAATTATTAAAAGAAATTGATCGAAACAATATTCTCATGTTTATAATTGAAGCGAGGGTCGTTGATTAAAGAACAATAAGATTTTGATAAACATCTAAAACGAAGTAAAGGCTTCACTGCCCGCGAATGTTTGGCCAGTTGGCCAAACGTCCTCCAGGGGCATGATCCACGAAAGATCGATTGTGTGCTCTCCCAAAATTAACTGGTAAAAAAAAAAAAAGTAAAATCTTCCCTAGGAGCCTCAATGATATCTCCATCATTATGTCATCAGGTATGCTTTTCGTGGTGTGTTCAGTGTCTTCTTGGCGGAATGATTTGACTGCTTTTAAAATATTATTACATGATACATGTCATAATTGTGACATAAATAGTATCATCATAAAAAGTGAAATTGAAATTTTTTTTGACCAAACCAATATTTAGTCCTCTAAATTTGTAATGAAAAATCTATTCTCCACTTGAACTTCGTATATGATTTTATAGACATTTTAACTTGTAAAATTTCTGATTTAATTCCCATACTTGTTGTGAAAAACCCATTGGCTCCCTGTACTTAGGTCCAACCTCATATACACTTCAACTTTAAATTTTTGGCTCACTTTAATTTATTAAAAAAATTTATTTTAATCCCTAAAGTTATTTTTAAAGTTTAAAAAGTGTCAAATTGATTATTTTACATAGAAAAATTTATAAAATATATACTTTATAGCTCAATTAACTTTATAATTCACTAAAGTAATAAAAAATATATGGTGTGTTCTTCAAATACAAAAGTAAACAAAAATGAGAGAAATACAAATTTCAATTTAAGAATCGAAATATAAAACAACTACTATTTACCCATCTTATCCACACTACTAGTAGCAAATTTTAATAACACATAAACTTTAGGGATAACAACATAGTTAGTCCTATAAATTATATCATTTTTTTAATTAAGTTCTACAAGAAAATTTTTTTACAATCAAGTTCTATATGTTTTAAAAAGACTTTCCGTTAGTCCTATCCGTTAGTCAAAGCAATTTTCCGTTAGTCAACACTCAAAATCAAACTTTTTTTTTTATATTTTAGTCATAACACTATAAAAATTTATCATTTTTGATATTTTAAATAAATAATATTTTTATTTTTATCTATAACTTGTTCTATTGTATTTAACTTTCATAATCACTGTATAACTCACTAAAATAATTTTAAAAAAATTAAAATATTTTTTCTTAAATTATTAGTTGTATTAACAATGATAAAGAAAACTAATTAAATTAATCTTAATCTTTAAATTAGGCTATTTTATAAGAAATATTTGAACAATAAAATAAGTGAACATATTTTAATTAAAAATTTTAATTGTTATAATAAAATATAATTAATTTAAGATAAATTATAATAAAAAAATTTCTACTTTATCTTAAATTAACTATATTTAATTAATAAAATTTTTTAATAATAAAATAAAAATACTTAACTAATTTTATTTGTAATTGTTAATAAAATAATAATTTAAGAAAAATATTTTTCAATTTTAAATTTTCTTGAAACTATTTTAGTGAGTTATATAGTTATTATAAAAGTTAAATAATAGAATAAGTTATAAATAAATAAATAAATAAATAAAAATATTATTTTTTAAAATATCAAAAATGATAAATTTTATAGTTTAGGACTGAAATGTAAAAAAAAAGTTTGATTTTGAGTATTGACTAATGGAAAATTACTTTGACTAACAGATATGACTAACAGAAAGCCTTTTTAAAACTTTTAGAACTTGATTATAAATAAAATTTCTTGTAGGACTTAATTAAAAAAATGATATAACTTATAATAGGACTAATAGTGTTGTTATCCCATTAAAATAAAATAAAATAATGTGGGATAACACTCTCAGTACTATAAATTATATTTTTTTTAATTAAATTCTATAAATTTTTTTTTTATAATTAAGTTCTATAAATTTTAAAAAAGTTTTTCGTTAGTCCTATGTATTAATCAAAATAATTTTCCGTTAGTCAACCTTCAAAATTAATTTTTTTTTATATTTAAGTTTTAACAATTACAGAAAATATATATTATTTTTTACATTTTAAATAAATAATATTTTAATTTTTTTCTATAACTTGTTCTATTATATTGAACTTTGATAATGACTATATAATTCACTAAAATAATTTTAAATAAATAAAATTAAAAATATATTTTTTAAAATTATTAAATGTATTAAAAATGATAAAGAAAACTAATTAAATATTCTTAATGTTTAAATTAGGCTATTTTATAATAAATATTTGAACAATAGAATAAGTGAACATACTTTAATTAAACTATTACCCAAGATGCAATTGACACAAAATTACCTCTTTTTTTTTTTTTTTTTTTTTTTGCCATTTCACCTTTAAATTTTTTAATTTTGAACTGTTAATCCAAATATTACCCATCGGCGATGTTGTTGTTGTTGTTGTTAGCAGTAGGTTTATTGCTTATCCAACCTCACACCATGACCAATGGCACCATTATCAAATCATCGAGTATCACTGGTCTGGCATAATCTAACACCACCATCCACACCCTAACCATCACCTAACATTGCCACCAACACCATAACATTGCCTACTAGCATAACATAACATCACCATCACCACCAATATCTGAAACCACCACAATCCAAAGCACTAACACAAAACTCAAACCATCTTATTTATTTAGTACCATTGCAGTCACCTAAATTTCAAACCACTAGTAGAAATTTAAACCTACCCACTGTCAGCACAAACCCAAACCTAAACCACTAGCACAAATCCAAATCCGCCACTAGAACAAACCCTTAACAATGGAGAAAATATGGAGAAGAACAAGAAATACAGAATTGAGAAAGAAAATTATCGGGTGTTGATTTCTAGTTGAAATAAAAGCTTCCCCCTGAGCCAATACCATCTTCTTCACCGAACACCAACATCAACGCACCTAAACACTACCACCCTTAAATTAATACCAATGCTACAAATCAAGTCATAACCACCATCATCAACAACATCAAACAAAAAAATAAAAACCCTCTGCAAACATCAATAAACAACTGCTACCGATTAACCATAACCAACACCATTGCCACCACCATTATCATTAACAATTGGGCTAAAGATTAATAGAAATTATAGATGTAATTTTATTACCCAGTTGAATTTGACTTTTTTTTTTAGTTTTATTAACAATAATTACCAAGACATTAAAAGAAGAAGCAGCAACAACTCCTTTAATGGTGAAGTAATAGCAGTCAACGATAGCAGCATGGAACAACAGTAGCATCATCATCAGTGGTAGATGCAGTGGGCAACGATGGCGCAGATGGTGGGAGGTGGTAGGTAGGAGGTGACAGTGTGAGGTTTTAAACATTGGTGAAAGAGAGATGATGAAGATAATAACAAAAAAAAAAAATTATTTTGAACCATGTGCATTTTTCAAGAAAAAAGAGAAGAGAAGGGAGAAATTTGATGGAGTTGTGGTGGTAATGGTGGTAGTGGTGAAGGTGGAAGCACAGATTCAATGGAGAAGAAAAGAAAGAAGATGAAGAACGGAAAAAAAAATACCGATGAAAAAATTAATTGTAATTTTTATTAGTCTAAATAAATATTTTTTCTTAAATAAACATTAAATCTGTAATTTTTATTTTCTTAAATAAATATTTTTTTTTTTGAGAAAGAGAGTATAACTCACTGTGACATGGCAAGACTTTAGCTGATATCATTGTCCACATGGTATTTTTTAGTACCACATATGCAATATCTAATAAAGGTAACGGAGTAGGACTAACGAGTAATTTTTTTAATTATTTACTGAATTCAAAGATTATAGGACTAAATTGGAAAATGGATACAACTAATAGGACTAAATTTATTGTTATCCCTTTTTATTAAATTAGTATTTAGTGGATATTTTAATAAAAAAATATTAATTTATTAATCACATGTAATTACAATTTACTAAAAAAACTCAACAAATTAATAATCATATATGATGTGATATATTTTCTTCCTTAATTTATCAATAAAAATGAATATATTTTTATTATGCATTTTATATGCACACTTACAATTTCAATACTAAATTTGATTCCTCAGTTCAGTTTGATTCTAGTATAAAGCAGTTATATTCTTAGTTCAAAGATCATAGTCATTGTTTATGATATCAATGCCCTTTTCTCATAAATAAAAGATTTTGAATTACATATTAAAAAATGAAGGGATGTAAAATACTCACCCTAAAAAAGGAAAAGAAAAAGAGAATAAAAGAAAACAAATTATCTCACTTATAATATAGAGTTGAAATCTTACCAAATTTATATATATGAGAAATATAAGAAACAAAGAAAAACTAGAAAATATTAGCAACAACCAATAACACAAAAAAAAAAAAAATGCCTCGTTACCATTTAAATGTGAATGATCATAGGAGTAGAAAAAAAAGAGTGAGAATGATCATTAAATTTTAATATGAATATGTGAAATAGGAGAAATGATTTTAAATACCAAGGGTTATAAATACTAAAGTCATAACATAGGAGAGAGGGTTGATAATAAAAAATAAATAATCAAAACTTAAGTGTTTCTTTTATAATTGTGAAAAAATGTATACATATACGTATGAATATTTTTTTAGTTACAAGTTTAGATTTATAAATGTGTATTAACTTAAAAATAACCAAGAGTTATATATGTAGTAATTACATATATTCTTCTTCTGAAGATATTGAAAGAAAAAAGTTCTAAAATTTAGGATAAATAATCAAGAGCTATTTATATAGTGAACTACTTACATTTTTCTTCTGGAGAGATTAAAAGTAAATAATTCTAAAATTTAGGATAACGAAAAATAAGTTATCAAAATTGAAGCATTTCATTTATAATTGCAGAAAAGGTGTATACTATTTATAAAACAACAAAAGTTAAAAAACATATGAAAGTTTAAACTTTAGAAAAAACTATCTAAGAATAATAAGATAAGGAATTGAAAAACAAAAATATTAAAAACGTCTATGTGTCTATCTCTAAAAAAACTTTTTCAAGGGTCAACTTTTATATTTATATAATTAATTAGTTATATATTTACAAACAACTTAAATTTTTCTTAAACATCAATAGAGTGGTATTTTACCCTGTGCTCCACGTAAATAAAAGTTACTAAACTCAATCCGCATCCACATGTACTTACATGATAATACTTACATGAATTTATCATTTTATTCATTGTACTTTTAATTTTGTCAAATTAACATCTCAACTTATTTATAGTCTATTATACAAGTAGGGGTGTTCATCGGTCGGTTTTTGAGCATTTTTTAACCGAACTGAAATAACTGAATTTGTAGAAATCAGAACCGAACCGAATTAGATCCAAAACCGAACCGAACTGAAATTTTTGGGTAGAAAACCGAACCAAAAATTTTTAAAATATTGATTATTTAATATTTTTATATTAAATTTGTATATATTTTTAACAAAATATTTAGAAAAATTAAAATAAAAATTAAAAAATCGGTTATTTCGATTAATAGACATTTTTTTACATAAAACCGAACCAAATTTCAGTTCGATTCTAAAAATTCAAAAATCTTAAAAATGCAAACCGAACCGAATAGTGTCGGTTCGGTTTTCGGTTCGGCCATTTCTGGGTCGTGAACACCCCTATATACAAGTACATGTACTTGCATGACTTTATCACTTTATCCCTATAGTCACATGAATTTCTCACTTTGCCACTATTTATATGTTGGCATGTCATCCCAGGTGTCATATCGATAATGCAAACAGATATTTATATAATAGATTATACATAAGTTGAGATGTTAATTTGATATGGATATACGGGGGCAAAGTGATAAAATCATGCAAGTACAAGTGGTTGCGGATATAATATGCCTATAAAAGACTATAAATATTAATGAAATATATTTGAATACTATTATTGTTTCTAAAAAATAATGGTAATTTATAGCATTTCTAATGAAATATTTTAGTATAAATAAATTACTTATTAATTACATTACATGTCTTATTATATTTATAAAATAAAATTTATTTACTTTTTTTCTTAAAGTACAATTATCTCTTTATATATTTAATTTTAATATTAATTTATTCATTTTTACCAATTATTGATTGTTAGTTTATTTAGAAAAAAAAAACTCAATAGATCTCTTATTTAAACTAAAAGGATGTATAAGGTAGGAGGAAGAGTTGATGTAATATAGAGGTTGACATAAGAAGTAATCTAATCTGTAGTTATTATTGTTGGAAAATAGCATAGAATAAGAAGAATAGCAAATTTTGATGATAAAGATGAAGAAGACAACAATGAACATGAAATAAGAAATATCGCATATAGGAAAAGAGAATGGATAACTTGTAATTTTTATTATAGAAAAAGAAAAATTCAATCCCTCTAATTATGATACTAGAGTTAAATTCTAAAACTTCTTGAATGTATTTATTTTTAGAGGTTTATAAATAAGAATTTGCAAGTATTCAAGAGAAGCCATGAGAAAAATTCCAAAACTTCTTGAATGTATTTATTTTTAGAGGTTTATAAATAAGAATTTGTAGGTATCCAAGAGAAGCCATGAGAAAACTTAAGACAATTTGAGATGTGTAAGTTTAAATAGTAGTTAGATTTGGGGTGTGAGAATAACATTCATGGGGGCTTTGAGAAACACTTTTGTAAGCTTTTTGTATTTCTCTCTAAGATTTTTGAAAGGAATGAAAAGTGTATTTTTCCAATTTATAAGAGATAAAAATTATAAGTTTGGCTAGGGGTGAGCAGAAATAACCAAAAACTAAAAAATTGAACTAAACCGACTAGTTTCGTTCAGTTAAAATTAAAAATTATTTCTATTCAGTTTGAACTTTTTCGAACTAAATTTATTTCATTTCATTTTGGTTCAATTTTAATTTGAAAAAATTAATTAAACTAAACTGAACTAAAATATTAAAACACTATTGTTTTTAAAGTTTTTATCTTAGGTTAACATAATCTAAACCTAATTCTCTTATCGTTCTCTCTTGTTTTCTCTCTCAATTTTTCACTTTCTTTTATCTTCTCTGTTGTTCTCTCATCTCTCGAGTGTTCACTTTTTTCTTATTTTATCTTGCCATTCTCGTCCTTTGTTTTTAAGTTAATCTTAGTTCTCTCCTCTTTACAAATCATTGTTTCCCTCTTTTAATCAACACGCAAAGAAAGTCAATCGCACAAACACAAAATAAAAAGCTCTATTTTCATTTCAATCTTTAGCACTGTAAGTGGCTTCTATTTGTTATTGTTTTTTTCTTCTCTTTGAATTATATATTACATGGTTTGAATTTTGATAATTATCTTCTTAATTTCTATTGATTATTACTTTGGACTATTAGAAATTGTAGTAATATAATGTTTGTCCAACCTTTTATAATATTTGTTGGTCAACATAATATAAGTTTTGATTTGGGTGTTCTTCAAATTCTAATTAATTTTAATGCCAAATTTTGTAGTAACTCATAATTAGTCTATTTCGAAGTGCATGTTATTATGTTAAAATGGTCACCTAATTGGCAAATTGTGTTAAGTTAAAGGCCCAAGTTAAAAGCTATCTCTAATTGAAAAAGGAAAAAAGCAAAACAGAGGTACAGTCAAGTTCAAATCATTTCTAGATCGATCAAAACAGAGAAAATGATGAAAATAGAAGAAACATAAAAGATCTTCCACTTCTTCGTGTTCCTTATTGGATCCTTCAAATTTTCTGGCTCCAATTGATACAATCTGAAAAATGATTGAAGACAACTTAATAGGGCTTATAGAAGCTATGCACGACTGTGTAACTAAGTCTATATAGCTATGCCTGGGAACGACTGGATCACACTAAGATCGACCTAAGTTGAGACAATTATGTAACCTAATCCACACAATCGTTGTTTCCAACTGAAACTAACTGATTTTGACTGAAACAGATTAAAGTTAACACAAATGTGTTCCAAGTTATGCACAGTTGTGCCTGAGTATGGATATTCGCATTTCAGATGTGTACAGCTGTATGCCATCTCAACACAGTTGTGTGCGGTGAAAAAAGTGGCATATTAGTTTTTAGGGTTTTATTTTATTTAGTTGTTTGAGATATTTATTTATTTCTATTTTATCCTTATTAAACCTAGATTATAAATAACATATTTTGGGTATAAAACACATTAGTGGATTATTGACAGATTTTTTGAGTTTTGATTAATAAAATTTTCTTTGGAAGCTTGGCTTCATTCTTTTGTGTCCTTGATTGAATACATTCTTGACTTATTAAAGGAATTGATCTAATCTTTATGGCATTTTTATAAGATTAGGATTTTAAATATTTAGTTTCCTTAGGGTTTTAATCTTTTGATTAATCAATTGACTTGTTTACGAGTGATACTCGGGAGATCATCGAATTAATTTAGGGGTTCACGAGTTCACTACCGGTGGGTTCACATAATCAAAGAGTTCAAAGGCGTGATTCCTGCGGGTTCTTCTATCACCAACTTTAAGTAATCATTTATTAAACCCATAAAAGATTTATAAATTTTCAAGTTTTTTCTCATTCCCATTCTCTAAATTTTTCATTAATTCCACTCTCTTTTTTATCATGATTTTATTAATTTTTTTTGTTTTGTTATTGTTTTGGGTATTAGGTGTGATTTTTATGTGTTTTTGGTATTTGATTATTTTATGTGTTTCACAATTTTTTTATGCTAATTATCATTATCTCTATTATTATCAAATCTTTATGGATGTAAACATGAAATAGAATCAGTTGCTATTTCCTCTTTCATCAGATGGATATCATTATAAAAAAAATTCTCTTTAGATTTTTTCAATTTTTTTAGTTTAGATAGATAAATATAATAGTGTGTTGTTGTTATTATTATTATTACTATTATTAAAATTAGATCTAATATAAATAGTTGCATCATCAAAGAAAAGAAATGAAATGAAATTAAGGTATGAAGTATGGGATCATTTTGAAAAAATTATAGATGGAAATAGTAATTCAAAAAGTGCTAAATGTCATTATTATAATAGAGAATACCTTTGTGATTCAAAAAAAAATGAAACCACTTCACTTAGAAAATCATATGATTATTTTCTTTAAAAACTCATATATTATAGAAACGCAAAAGCATTATTATCATTGCACAAAAATTTAGATTTTCAAGAGGTAGAAAGTGACGAGATGGGTACTCTCGGTTTAGAAATTTAATCAAAATTTCATTAAAGAAGCACTTGCACACATGATTATAGTTGATGAACTTCTATTTAAATTTATAAAAGGTGAGGAGTTAAAAAAACTAATGGCTTGTGCATGTCCTAGATTTAAAATACCATCAAGATGGATAATTTTACGGAACTATTTTAATTATCATTATGAGAAGAAGGTTTAACTATAAAAATTTAATGAGAGTATGATAATTCTCTCACTAAAAATGCAAAAGTTATAGATTTAATCACATGTTGTTTATTATGTAGTTATTGGATCATAAGAAATGAGCTTATAGTAATAAGTAAAAAACTTTTTTAACTATTGGTATATTGATTCATGTCGTTATTCTTAAAAATCCATATGCTAAATTTTTTCCTCCCTAAAATTTAATGATACTTTTTAAAAAATACAAATAAAAATAATATAATTTTCCTTTTTATTTCACACATATCTCTTCTACTTTTTCTTTTCCCATTTTCTCACTCATAGCAAATCCTACTCAATTAAAATATCCTCAGAATAATTGAACATCATGCTCTCCTCCATAATGTAAAATATTTTAATCATCTCTCAAACTCCAAATTATACTATTACATTTTTTAGTAAAATAAACATTTGCAAATATAGGATTCAAAGCCTTTGATTTTGTTGTTTTTTTTCCTTCTTATCAATCAAACATATTATATTCTCTAATCATTTATATATCAGTTCTATGAACTCCATTTTCTAGATGAGGTAAAATAGTTATTAGATTTTTTATTTTGAATTCTCGAAGGCTAGATTTATTATGATCTTTTATCCCAATTTCAATTATATAGGCTCCTTCCATACAATTTTATGTTCGCCCAAAAAATAATAACATGCACTTCTTTGGAGGATCAAATATATGTCCATTACTGCTAGCAGCAATAATTATTAGAAACAATGTGCAAAGATGAATCCAACTAGATTTACTTTGAACTTCTTTTCTCATTTGAGTCTTTTATTACTAAATGAATCCAACCAAGTTTAGTTTCAAATTTTTCGTTCCATAATAAACAAACTAGAAGTTATATATTATGGGAGGGGCATTTTGTCTCTATAGTTTAGGATGTGCAGTTTTTTTATTAATATTTTTTTCCTTTCTTGTGGGATGCAATGGGAAAAAAGAAAACTTTGAGATGCCTTATTTTCCTAGCTAAGGTTATTCCTTTCATAGTTTCTATAATTAATACATATAAATTTAGTTTCATGAAAAGTTATTTTTGAGGTAAAGGTTAGAATATGTTCTTGTATTTGATTTGTTGTTGCTGAAAATGCAGATATATAGAATAAATTTAGCGATGGTATTTAAGAGTGTAATTTATGTCAATTTTTTTATTGAGAATGATGCATACTAGTTAAGTATTGTATGATGATAGGGATGCTAGAAATCTAAAAAAATAAAGTTTGTTTAACTAAGATATTGTAGGGCATGTGCTATTTTATTTATTGGGTTTAGTTAATCTTACTTTTATAAATGTCTTTGACCATATGATTTTTTTATATATTTTTATTTTTATTAAGTAGATGATTGCTCTCTAAGTTTAATCTTTTAAGGGAATTATTAGTGCTTTTAGGAATATTTTTATTGACATTTATTATTAGTTATTAAAGAAAGAATGCAATAAGAGTAGCATATGGCAAATTGGAAAGTTATTTTACACACTTCTGCTAAGGTCTATGTCAATGTTTGTTTCCATAAAAATGAACTCAACAGAACCATTATGCATGTCTGTCTATAATCAGGTTTAATAATCATCTCATTGGCCTTTATCCTTTTATTGCTAATTAATTTTTTAACATTTGAACATTTTGTCTAGTTTTCAGCTTAGTGTTCTTTTTATAATTTATCGTCTTATGTGGCACAACAGTCTCTACTATTTGTTAAGTTTGGATAGGTTGTAAGACATATACTTAGTAAAATATTTTTGTTGTTGTAGCATCTTTGTTTGCCTTCAATAATAATATCCATAAGTGCATGTTATGTGGTTCAAATTGAAAAATGTAATTTCTCATATTGATTTATGAAATACGTACTTTAGTTCATTAATGGCATTTTTTACTGTTACACTTGTCAATCCTTACTATAATTTGCACATTCCTTGTAATAGGAACTTATAAGAAAGCAAGTAAAAATAATGCTAATAGTTCTCTTTATTTGTTGTATTCCTAATTGGTTTACTAAGAATACTAGTTGGTTATATTTTGAAAAGAACGTAGAAGGATGACTCGGCTAATATTTTTTACCTTGGAGTGCTAGCTTTAAATTTTACTATCTTACTATAGTTTTTAAAACTCGTAAGCCTCTTTAGTTTGTAAATATAATTTTATGTGTTAATATTATTAGAATTTCAACTTATTTATTCATTGGATATTTGAACTATAACTTGTTGATCTATTTAAACTGGTCAAATAGCAAACTAAAGTTAGGAAACATATGAATAGTTTGGTTCCTCAAATGCTTGTAATGTTACATGTGAATAAATATTGATTGGTTACTTTTTCAAATGCTAACTGTCAATATGCTTGCTTATTTTATTACTATTTCCTTGCATTGTCGGTTTATATTGAAATAACTTTGGAATGAATTATTATAGTTATGATACAAGCCTAAAAAGAAGCACCTCTTGATATACAATAAAATGATAAATTCCTTATTCTGAGTGTTGCTGCACCTAGTGGTGTAGACGTTATAATAGTTTATAAATTTGTGTTTGCTATAATACTATGCATTACTGGTTTGATTGCTAATTCGACAATGATACTCATGTTTTCTTTATAGTGTAGGCTATGTAGTTTATTTATTTACTTATTTTAGCATTTTCCTTATTTTGAATATGTTGGACATTTGCATGATCATTTTCTAATCTACCTTTATTTTAACTTTAACAAGTAATTTTGAATAAATAATGTATGTGTTTGAAGTGTGATTATAAGCTAGGTTTAAAACCATTGATAATGCAAGTATTAAAGGTTGAATTAAAGCTCAATTGAAACCCTCAAATGTCCTCAAAAATGTCCTTAAAAGTTATATGGATGATCATAACTTAAGAGAGGTCAATTAGAGCTAAAAACATGAAGTTTTTTAAGGGCGAAACACTACTCACAATTCTGAGGGTGCTTCTCGTGATCTTGATGAGCACCTGAGTTGGCCTTTTCTTTCTAAAGGAAGCTTGAGTCCCTCATGATCCCCTCATGATCCTGACATGTCTGGTCACGATATTGAGGAGGTAATCACAATCCTGAGGAGCTATCCAATGGTTAAATTGATAAGCAATGGTCATATTTTTAAAGCTCATGATCTTGAGGATGCCGCTCATAATTCTGAGTAGCTAAATTCCTATAAAAATCTGAAATGATATTAAATGAAGATGGGATTTTAAGGGTTATTAACAGCTATTTGTTGAGGACCAACTATAAACACTTTATTTAAGAAGTTTGGTTTGTTGTTAAAAGTAATTATTCTTAGTATACATTACAACTTTCTTTAAAATTTTCTTAAATTCTTAAATTATACTCGAACCCTTGAGTGTTGGGTTTGTGATTAGGATTAGGACCTTTTTTCTTCTCAATTCTTTGGTAAAGATTAAGAGAAGTGAGATCTAATTCTAGTGTTAGTTTAAGTATTAGCAGCTAAAACACTTAGAAATTGGTTTTGGTTTGAGTTTAGCGAAGACAAACTCAATTGTTATAAAGGTTTGAGTTAAGCCTTGAAAAACTCTTTTGGTTGTAATCAATCTCATTAATAAATTAGTGTAAGGTTTAAAAATACTAATTTAGGGATAAGTTAGGTGGAGATATAGGATTAATTGATAATCCGAAATTCTTAAATCTCTTGTGTGCTTTCTGTTTGTTTTCTTGCCCTTTCTCTTCTTAAAATTTATTTTTATTTTCATTATCTTCTTAAATCCCTCTTAATTTTATCTAAAATTGAATTAGCCCTATTCACCACCCTCTAGGCCCTTTTCAATTAGTATTAGAGCTTAAATTCTAGGGACTTTATTGCTAGAATTAAGATCATGGGGAGTGAATTTCTTTATTTCCAATCCCTTAGGCCATTCTTTGATCGAAATGATTATCTTCATTAGAAGTATAAAATGGAGTTATATCTAGATAGTGATCCCATTAGGCTTTGGGATGCAATGCTTCAAAAATGGAGTCCTCCAACCGAAATGGTAAAGAATGCACAAATTCTTGTAAATAGAGCTAGACGGAGCCAAAGTGAAAAGGAAGACAACTATAAGAATAAGAAGGCCATGACTATTCTCCTTGCCTTTACATCTAGAGAAGAAGGTGGTAAGGTACAATATTGTATTTTAGCTAAAGAGATTTGGGAGACTCTTAAAAACCACTATGAAGGAAATGTGCAAGTGAGGAGTAAGAAGGTGCAACTTCATATGTATGAATATGAGCTCTTCAATATAAAACCCCAAGAGTCCATTATCAAAATGACCAATTGATTGAATGCTCTTCTCACAACTTTTAGAAAGTTAAGGAAACACTACTTAAGAGAAGAGTTAACACTAAGATCTTGAGAGTGCTACCCAAGAAAGATTGGGAATCAAGGGTGACTTCCATTAAAGAAGCTCATGATTTATCAAAGTTCTTTACCGTTATTCTCTTTAGGAAGTTATTGACTCATGAGCTCACCTTGAAGCAAAGGGAGGAGGAGAAAGAGGAAAAGAAAAAGAAGATAGCTCTAAAGGCCATCTAAGAAGATAGTGAAAATAAAAGCCTTGTAGATTTAAATGAAGATGATGCTGAGATTTCTATGCTCACTAGAGGTTTTAAAAAGCTCTTAAACAGGAAGAATTTCTCAAAACAAACAGACAACAAGAAGAATGAAGGAAAAAGAGCTAAGAAAGTCACTTGCTATGAGTGCAAAAAATTGAGTCACATAAGAAGTGAGTGTCCAAGGCTTAAATACAAGGGCAAAGGAACTACAGAAAAGAAGAAGGCCTTCAAAGCCACTTGTGATGACTCATCTGATTCAAAAAAAAGAAGAGGAGAACCAAAAGGTGGCCAATCTATGCTTCATGGCTCTTAAAGATAAAAAAAAAGGTACATTTTACTTCTAATTCTTCTTATTGTGATAATGATGAGCTTGATTGTAAGGATGATGATGATAAGAGCTCTATTGTGAGCAAGCTTATCTCAAAATGTGAAAATTTACCCTTAAAGAAAAGTTTTACATGAAAAAGCTTTCAAAAATGTCAAAAGAATTTAATGATTTGAAAGAAAAGTTTTCTAAAATGATTTCTTCAAATAAACAACTATCCAATGATTTGAGAGCTTCACTTTCTTAAGGTGTGAACTTGATAAAAAGAGAATGATAAGCTTTTCAAAGAAGTTTTAGAGCTAAAAAATTATATTTCCAAGTTTCACAAAGAAAAAGAAACTTTTATTGCTCTCTTAACTTCTCAAAAATTCCATGGTAATACTCAAGGCATTATATATGAATATGGAGCATTATCATCATTATCCTCTCAAAATAAATTTTTAAAAGCTAAACATGACTCTTTGCATATCTCTAGCACTAACACAATAACTCAAGTCATCAAAGCTAAAGAGTCTCATACTTTTAAAGGTAAATCTCTTAAGACACATCCCCATATAGGTCAAAGGTCTAAGGCACAAGCCAAAAGACTTTAACCAAAGCACGCTTTCATGTACATAAGGAAGCACACACCTAAGCATGCAACCTCACACCATCATTTGCACACTTATGAATGTGTGTCTCATGTGCATTCAAGACCTCATATACCCACTAGAAGATATACACAACACTCTCATGTCCACTCTAAGACTAATGTGCTTAATAGAGAACCCATGCAATTTTCTAATGTCAAATACTCGTATACATCTAAGCTCAATAGATTTGTAAATGTGAAATGCTTTTATTATATGACTCTTAGGCATACTAGTAATGTATACTATTATAGGAGATTACATTTACAACTATTTCTTTTGGATTTCCATAAGACTAACCAACCTAGACCACTTAAGGTTTGGGTTCAAAAGAATGTTTAATTTATTATTGTGTAGGTGTGCTTGAAATCCACTAAGAGCAAAAGTCAATGGTACCTAGATAGTGGATATTAAGGCACATGACAGGAGATAAAAACCAATTCCCTTCCCTTAAGGCCAAATATGGAGGTAGTGTTACTTTTGGAGACAATGCCAAAAGGAAGATTGTGGGAATTGGCAAAATAAATAACTTGAAAACCCTTTCTATTCATCATATTTTGCTTATTGATAGCTTGAAACACAACTTGTTTAATATTAGTCAATTATATGACATGAGAAACAAAGTCATCTATCCTAAAAATTACTTTGTTGGTAACTTTAGTGATGATAAAGTAATTTCTAGAGATGAAAGAGTTGACAATGTTTACGTTATTAACTTAAATGATGTGTGCAGCAAGGAATATAAGTGCTTAATGTCTATTTCCTTTGACATATGGACTTGGCATAGAATATTAGGATATGCTAATTTTGAATTAATTGATGATCTTAGCAAAAGTGAACTTGTGGATGGTTTACCTAAACTCAAGTTCATCAAAGACAAGATATGTGATACTTGTCAAAAAAGAAAGCTATCATTCAAGCTCAAAAATAGAGTTTCTATCTTTAGGCCACTTAAGTTAATACATATAGATTTATTTGGACCAACTAGAATATCTAGTTTAGGTGGAATGTATTATGCATTTGTCCTTATTGATGATTACTCTAAATTTACTTGAGTGTGCTTTTTTAGCTCATAAAAATGATGTTTTTAATGCTTTTAAAAACTTTGCAAAAATAGTTCAAAAAGAAAAATCTTTTTATATAACTAGTATTAGAAGTAATCATGGAGCCGAATTTGAAAATATATTTTTCAACTTCTTTTGCAATGAAAATGGTATTTCTCATAACTATTCTTCTCCTAGAATGCCTCAACAAAATGGGGTAGTTGAGAGAAAGAATAAAGCTTTGGTGGAAATGTCTAATAATATGCTACATGAGTATAACTTGCCATTATATTTTTGGGCGGAAGCCATTAACACCGCTTGCTATACTTTAAATCATATTTTTAAAAGACCAATCCTAAATAAAACCTCTTATGAGCTATAGAACAATAAAAAAAACCCAAGATTTTATATCTTAGAGCATTTGAATGCAAATGTTTTATATTAAACACCAAGGACAATCTTGGAAAATTTGATTCAAAATCCAATAAAGGTATTTTCCTAGGCTATTCCACCTCTAGTAAAGCTTATAGAGTCTTTAATAATAACTCTAGTGGTTAAAGAGTCCATGGATATTATATTTGATGAATCTAACCCACTTTATTCGAGAAAGGATCTTGTTATTGTTGATGACTTCGTAGGTGACTTTATGGATATGAACCTAGAAGATAATAATGACTCAAAACCATTAGAGCTAGAAGGACTAACCAAAGAGGAACTTCAAGAAGCATCTCCACCAAAAATAGAGCTTTCAAAGGATTGACACTATAAGAAGGATTATTCTAAAGAGATGATCTTGGGAGAAACATAAAAAGGGGTAACTATTAGATCTTCCTTTAGACCTTTAGTTAACCTTGCCTTTATTTCTTAAATTAAACCAAAGTCTACTAATGAGGCTTTGTAAGATGAATCTTAGGTATTTGCTATGTAAGAAGAACTTAATTAATTTAAGAGAAATAAGGTTTGGAACTTAGTTTTTAGACCTAAGAATTATCCTATTATTAGCACTAAGTGGGTTTATTAAGTTAAATGAACAAGGTGTCATTACTAGGAATAAAGTAAGGTTAGTGGCCAAAGGTTATAATTAAGAAGAAGGAATTGATTATGATGAAACCTTTGCCCCCGTTACAAGTTTAAAGGCCATTAGGATGTTACTTGCATTTATATTTTATATGGATTTCAAATTATTTCAAATGGATGTAAAAAGTGCCTTCTTAGATGGTTACATCTAAGAGGAGGTTTATGTAGAACAACCTCCAGGTTTTGAGAGTCATGAGTTTCCTAACCATGTGTTTAAATTGATCAATGCATTACATGGATTGAAACAAGCTCCTAGAGCTTGGTGTAAAAGGTTAAGCAATTTTCTATTAGAGAAAGGATTCTCTAAGGGAAAGGTTGACACAACACTCTTCATAAAGAAATCCAATAATGACTTGTTAATTATGCAAATTTATATTGATAATATTATATTTTGTGCTACTAAGCATTACTTGTGTAAAGAATTTTCTAAGCTAATGCAAGGAAAATTTGAGATGAGCATGATGAGTGAACTCAAATTCTTCCTTGGACTTCAAATCAAGCAATGTAAAAATGGGATTTTCATCAACCAAGCTAAGTACATAAGAGACATCCTCAAGAAGTTTGGAATGGAATGAGCAAAGCTAGCAAAATACCTTTAAGTAGCACAACTAAAATCTCTAATGATGAAAATGGAAAGCCGATTAATGAGAAGAAATTTAAAGGTATAATCAAATCCCTTCTTTATTTAATCGCTGGTAGGCTGGATATAATGTTTGCCACTTGCTTGTGTGTTAGGTTTCAATCTAGTCCTAAAGAATCTCATTTGCATGCCATTAAAAAGAATTTTTAAATATCTTATTAACACATTGCATTTAGGAGTATGGTACCTTAGGAGTTCAACTTTTGACTTAATTAGTTATTCGGATGGGGACTTTGACGGTAGCTTATTAGATATAAAGAGCACTTTCAAAATTTATCAATTTTTAGGATATTGTTTAGTCTTCTGGTTTAGCAAGAAATAACTTTTGGTTGCTTTGTCCACTGCCGAAGCTGAATATGTGGTGATTAGTTGTTGTTGCTCACAAGTTCTATGGCAAAAACAACAACTCATGGACTATGTCATTAGTATTGATCACATTTCAATCAAATGTGACAATACAAGTGTTATTAACCTTAGTAAAAATCCCATCTAATACTCTAGAACCAAACATATTGACATACGACATCATTTCTTGCATGATCATACTCAAAATGGTGACATTGTTCTTAAATTTGTTAATACTAGTAATCAACTAGCCAATATTTACACCAGACTACTTAATGAGAAACGCTTGAACTTCATTAAGCAAAAGCTTGGTATGGTAGATGGTTCTAGTTTGAAATGATTTATTGTGATACTTATATATTCATGTAATTTTTTTGCATTGCACTCGGTTGATAATTAATTAGAATTGATGCATTCAAAAATTTATTGCTTGCATTTTTATGCTAATTAATAATTAATCATTAAAATTAATTCATATGATTAATTATTTAAATATTAAATATTAAATTCTGCATTGAGATTCTATATCATTTGCATGATCAAAAATAGTTTTACAAATTACATTCATTAAGTTAAAACCATATAAATTCAGAAGCTTTTAATTCTGACAAATTAGTCTAAAAGGACTAAATTGCAACATTTCTTGGGCTCAATTGTAAAAAATTTGAAAGATTGGTGACCTCTCGAGAATTTATGTCACAATCGTTCCCCATGATAGGCCGATCATGACACGTAAGCTGATTGAGGGATTGTGGCCCTCATAATCGCTGCTCACGATCGTGAATGGACCGTGAAGGGCGAATTACTCCCAATACTAGCCGTTAATTGATTTTGAATCAATCCAAGGGTCATTTTTCAATTATTTTCTCTATATTAACCCCATATCTCTTACATTTTATCTCACACTCTCATTTATACTTTTTTTTCACATTCATTCTACATACATATTCCGTTTTTTCTTTCTTAATCCCATTGCCAAGTCCCATTCTTATTTAATTCTTCATTTTCCTTAGTTTTTGAATTTTTTTCTCTACGCTACATATATATTCTTCTTTTTCATCACTCCTCTTACTCTCTAACCATGGCACCTAAAAGAAGCTCTAGGCAAGAAGCATCATTCTCTGCCAATCCAAGAAGAGCCATTAAGGATCAACCAAAGAAAAATCCAACAAGTTCATACACTCAAACTCAAATAAGGTCAAGAATTAATGAATTTTCTCAAAGAATTCAAATTCCCTTAAGGTATATGTCAAAAGTTGCCCTTGAAGAGCTTGGATGCTTTGATGAAGTTAAGGCTTTACTTGAAAAGGTAGGACTCTTTTACTTTGCTTTTAATATCCTACCTACCTATCCTCAACTAGTTGTTGAAATATAAGGATTGATCAAATGGATGCTCATATTGCTCATCTTTAATATAATGTGCACTATATATATAAGAGACAAGGCTATGAGTGTCAATATAGTCCCTTTTCTCATCCACCACCTCAAGAGTAAGGAGGAAATCAAGATTAAGGCCATGGTGATGGAGGAGATTATCAAGCTTAGTTACTTTAGGACTTCATCTATTATGACCTTTTATGCATTTTCATTCATGTTTTTCCTATATCATGCTTTTTTAACTTTCATTCTCATCTTAAGATCTTATGGACTATATCTCTATTTATTATTGTACATCATGCTTATATTACTCTTTCTTTTGTTTCTAATTTCTGTCTTGAAATGCACTTGTACTAATTTTATCATCAATGCAATATTATGTTCTTATGATTTTTATTCCAATTTCCCTTTTTCTCTTTGATAAAAGGGGGGAGTAGTATAAGCTTTTGAATGAAAGTTATGATAATTGTGATATATGGAATGAAAGTTGTGATAATTACGATATATGAAATGAAAGTTATGATAATTATGATATGTGATTTGAATAAAATTATGATACATATGCTTTAAATGAATGCCTTGAATGAAGTTATGATATATGTGCTTTGAAAAGAAAAGTTTTACTATAATATATGAATTACATAAATGCTCTATGTAACAATAAGTTATAAGTATGATGTTATAATTCAGCTTTTAACTTATACTCAAATATATTAAGGGGGAGATAAATAAAACCCTCAATGCATGATTGAGGGGAGCAACTTGTTTATTATTTAAAATTATTTTTCAAAGTCCAAAAAGGGAGATTGTTGGACAATTGTATGATCATCTGCTAATCTACCATTATTTTAACTTTAACAAGTAATTCTGAATCATTCATGTATATATTTCAAGTGTGAATATAAGTTAGGTTTAAAATCATTGATAATGCAAGCATTAAAGATTGAATTAAAGTTCAATTGAAGTCCTCAAAAGTCCTCACAAATATTTTTAAAAGTTATATGGATGATCATAACTTAAGAGAGGTTAATTAGAGCTAAAAATATAAAGTTTTCTAAGGGCTAAACGCCACTCACGATCTTGAAGAGTACCCGAGCCAAGCCTTTTCTTTCCAAAGGAAGCCTGAGTCCCTCATGAGACATGTCATGATCATGAGGAGATGATCATGATCCTGAGGAGCCATCCAATAATTAAATTGATGAGCAACGGTAATATTTTCAAAGCTAATAATCCTGAGGATACCATTCACAATCCTGAGCAGCCAAATTCTTGCAAAAAGTTGAAATGATATTAAATGAAGATGGAAGTGATTTTAAAGGATTGTGAGGGTTTCTAACAATTATTTTTTGAGGTCCAACTATAAATACTTGGTTCAAAACTTCATTTCAGAAGTTTGGTTGGTTATTGAAAGCAATTATTCTTAGAATACATGAAAGCTTTCTTTGAAATTCTCTTAAATTTTTAAATTGTACTCTAATTCTTGAGTCCTTCTCAATTCTTGGGTAAAAGATTAAGGAAAGTAAGGTCTAATTCTAGTATTGGTTTAAATGTTAGCCACTAAAACACTTGAAAATTGGTTTTAATTTGAGATTAACTAAGAAAACTCAATTGTTGTAAAAGTTTGAGTTAAGCCTTAAAAAACTCTTTTGGTTGTAATCAATCTCATTAATAGATTGTGTGGGGTTTGAAAATCCTAACTTAGAGATAAGTTAAGTGGAGACGTAAGATTAATTAATAATCTGAACTCCTTAAATTTTTTGTGTGCTTTGTGTTTGTTTTCTTATCCTTTCTCTTCCTAAACTTTATTTGTTTTTTCATTATCTTCTTAAATCCCTCTTAATCTTACCTAAAATTCAATTAGCCCTATTCATCCCCCTCTAAGGCCTTTTTAGAATAGATATAATATTAAATGTCTTAATTGAAATGTAGGCTTGCTAGGCTTGCTTTTATATTTTGATCTAATATTCTACTATAAATATTTGTATATTATCAATCAAATTGATTGCATTTTGATGTCCTGACATTACTGTTGTTGGTTATCTAAAGGTCTTCTGAATGAGTTTGTCGACACAGGGTTCCTGTTATCATGCTAAAGCTCAAGAGCTAAAACTTTTTTTTTTAATTTACTTGCTAAAATTGTTATGCCATTATGTCTCATTCATGTTTTTAACATTTGTTATATAAATGCTTCCCTAAAATATCTCGGTGCTTAATGTCTAAGATGTTTACATTATTATAATAGTAAGTATAGTAAAGAGTTAACTCTAAAATTGGTTGCTGAATTTTATTTCAAGAACATGTTATTGACTAATTAACTTAGAAAATATAATGTCATATCCATACCCGAATAATTTAAGTTATTTTGATTTAGGACTAAATTTTAAGGAAAATAAGTTTGGAGGAAGGACTTAATTAAAAAATAACAAGTTGTGGAACTAAACTATAATTTAGTGTAAATCGCTATTGATACTGATAAGAAGAAGAAGAAAAAAAAAAGAAAGAAAAGAAAGGAAACGCTGCCGAAGGGAGAGAAAGAAGAGAAGGAATCTGCATTTTTGTGAGTGGACCTCCTTTCTTCAATTCTTTTATCTTTATACTTATTTTTGATAGATTTTAGATTGATTTGGATTGAAAAAATTTATTTCTGTTGAAAAATTTAAAAATTCGAACGTTACAGGTGCAATCAAGCAAAGGCGACGCCTCAGCCCACTTGAAGCCCTCAAATGACTCCTCAGACCACTTGAAGCCCTCAAGCGATGCCTTAGTGGATGATAAGGCAACACTTCAACAAGCCATAAGGTGGCGCCTTAGTGAAATGGAGTCATACAGGTGACACTTTAGTGAAATGAAGTCATTTAAGTGGCGCCTCATTAGCACAAGGGCAGCGCCTCTATACTGAGCCGGCGCCTCAGTGATTCAAAATGTTGTTTGAGTTGATTCTGATAGGTTTTTAACCCTGATTTGTTATATATATGATATACAAAGTAATACAGAGCTTTATTTTGATCAAAAACATGATTGACTATGAAAATATGATGATTTTATGAGAACATGTACATTGAATGGAAAGGTGGTTGTAGTAAGACCATGCCCGGGGTACGACTGGATTCTATGAGATGTAAGACTGTGTCTGGGGCATAGCAACTCACGTGTGATTGATATTCTTGTACATAGGATACAATGAGAAATTGATAAAATTGAAATATGAGATTATGATAACTGTCTTTGGGATAGCGCACGAGGTTCTTGAATGCCTTTGGGGCTAATCCAAGTGGTTTATAGATTGGTATGCATACCTAGATTGGACCCTTGATGTGCTGCCTGGTACCCACCACATTAATAACAACCTGACCTATTCCTGTTTATATTTGGCAAACTATGTTGTGTTGTACTATGCTATGTATACGTAATAAAAATGATATTTTGAAAGAAAGTTGATCAAATTATGTGATTAGAAAACTTCCAGTAAGCCGGAGCGGATCTTTAAAGAGTTATTATAAATAATCCTTGTGACTTGATTATAGTTGTGTTCAATCTTTATGGATTATTTTATGAACCAAATGGTTATAATTTTGATTATTTACAAATGTTCTGGATTATTGTTACTTCCTATTGATTCTTAGGACAACGTTGTAGTCTGTCCATTCACTGGGTATTTTCTTGAGAAAATAATTACCACTCTATTTTCATTCTTTTTTCAGCATAGGTTAGACCTTGTTAATATTGTATAAAGTATGGCTATCATGTGGATTGCAATGACGTATAAAGTAGATGGTCCAAAGACAGAGGTGCAGTTTTTCATATGCCATGACACTGATGTAGTTCTATCTTTCAGAGTCGCCCTAGAGCCCATATCGGTTGATTATCATATACACATGGAGAGAGAGGACTTTACGGATGGGTGCTTGATGGTTATTATGGTGACGCACGTCACTACCTCAGGGGTTTGGGTCTCTTTGACTTGGACTTAGTTTTTGTTCAGACTATTTTCTCTTTATTTTGAGATAGGGCTTGTGATAAGGAGTAACTGCACTTTTTTATTGTAGTTATGGCAGTACTCTCTAGGTCTAAACTGACCTTATATGGTTAGGTTAGATGGGTTTGTCCATTTTATCTTGGTGTACATTTATATATATTTAGGATAACTCATTCCCTAACAGCCCTCTTGTAGTATACTACCTTTATGTATATTATATCAGTAGTATATTTTAGCTTGCCATCACTCTTGCTCTTGACTGGATGAATGTTATTAATAATTTTATTTACATAAGATGAAATGTTATAAGAATTATTGGATAGTGATTGTTGGTTAGATTATAACCCAGAAGTGATGTCTCTCCACGCCGGTGCCTCGGGTAGAGCAGTCAGAGTGTCAGTGCAATTTGATAGGGCGTCGGTGGAGAGGGGTGTCACAGTTTTTAGTATTAGAGCCTTGGTTTGAAATCTTAGATTTAAAAGCTTAAATTTGAAAGCTTACATTTGAAAGTTTTGGTTTGAAAGTTTAGATTTTGATAGATTTTGAAAATTTAAGGTATGAGACCTTGGTTAAGTGAAATTAAGGAATATGTACACTGAATGGATGTTAGTTGATAACTTAATACTTAATGGTTTAGATCGCTGAAGTGGATTGATTTTGAATTCGCAGGAAGATGGCAAGAACTAGAGGAGGTAGAATAGGTGTACGTGGTAGGCCTAGAGGTAGAGGTAGAGGTCGAGTTGTTGAGGCTTATAGGATGGGTTTAGTAGAGAGAGAGAGAGGAAAGTATGGATAGGAATCGACCACGAGGATTGTCTCCATCAATAGTTTCTATTGGTAATGAAGGAGACGATATGCGAGGAATTGATGCAGGGAGCGAATAAGGCAGTTCAATGCCTAATGCTCCAGTGCTGAACTTTAATGTACCACGGAGAGCACGTAATGGACAACCGCCACTGCCGGTGTAGGGAAATATGGTTAATAATCCAGTGCCACCAGTAATGCATGTGGATGCTACAGAATTTGCATGCACTATGGCGACTATGATGGCTGAGAAGGATAAAAAGAAGTATAAAAGACCGAGAGATCTAATAAACATATAAAGAAATGTGGAGCTTATGACTTTTATAGTATGTTAGACCCAGGACAAGCTGACAAGTGGATAAAACCTGTGGAGAAGGCCTTTATAATATTACAACTTAGTAATGAAGAGAAGATAACCAATGTTTATGGCCTGATGTTTGATAAAGCTGATGATTGGCTGACCAAAATTCAAAACTTATATGGCAAAGTTTTGACCTGGCAAGTATTCCAGGAGGAATTTCATAGGGAATACTTGACAGAAAACTATCAGAAGGAGAAGGTAGATGTGTTTATTAACTTGGTACAAAGATCAATGGTGGTTAGAGAATATGTTGATAAGTTTAAGGATCTGTACAAGTACGCAAAGGATATCTATCCTATGGAGGAGAGGAAAAGTGAAAAATTTCATGATGGACTACATGTATCCTTGAGAGAAAAATTGAATTTGTATGCTGGAATGATATTTAGATGTTGGGTTGAAAAAAAAATAGAACAGGAAAGTTGGATAAGGAATTGGAAGCTTCAACCCAAGTTAAGCCAAATCAACAAGGTAAACCATCACGACAACCTTGGAGAGGAAATAGGAGTAGAAGATTAAGATTCTCTCCATACTCCAGGAGCAATGTGAGGTTGGGAGGTGGAAATAAACCTTAAGGAAGTTAGGCATCGGTGAGATAACCGGCAATGCCATAAGGACAAATGGGTGCTGTAAATGAATTACAAGGAAGAGATATGTTACCTTGGTGTAACATATACAAGAAAAATCATGCTGGAAGATGTAATCAAGGTGAGGTTAGATGCTACCAATGCAATAAAATCAGGCATTATGCGAGGAATTATACAAAAATGTATCTAAAAGGACCATCAACTTAATTCATTTTTGGTTTTTGATACATATATATAGCTATTAAAACTAAGCTAAAAAGGGTTCCTAAAAGGGTTAGGATACAAAGCCCTTTAGTAATAAAACACTAAGCTAATTAATATTCCTATTTGATAATGAATAAAAGACTAATATAGATAATATTCCTATAAAGACAATCTCTTTATTTGAATAGGAATAAAACTCTTCCTAATCTAATCCTTATCTAAGTCTTATTCTTGACTTAGTCAAATACACAAGAGATAATGTTACATATGAATAGGATTTGACTAGTCAACTATCCTAATCCAAAGTGGATTGGATATATACA
>CATIWO010105975.1:0-16164 GCA_949673435.1 Macaranga tanarius | reverse complement strand
TATATGGTGGAAACCAAATTATGTGTTGTAAATATATTTGGTATATGTGTTGTAAATATATTTGGTATATGTGTTGTGAATATATTTGGTATACATATATGATATAGGTTGGTATATGTAGTGTACACATTTTGGTACATGGTGTGATGTATATATGAAATGATATGTATAAGTAATATGTTAAAATGCGAGCTAAACTGTATATACCATGAGTATATGTCACAGAGATAATTATATGTGATTGTTGTTTGTTGAATTGAAAGCATGATTATATATATTACTTGAACAAGTAAAGACTTATTATATATATTTTACTTAATTAGTTCTTGAGAAGTGATATATATATTGTTATACTAATAATTACTTATTGAGTAGCAAGCTCACCCCTTTGCAACTATTTTTCAGGAAATAGTTAGTAAGAGCTTGACGCTTGATTTGCTGGTGACTTCTGGAGGCCGAGGTGTGCTTGGTGAACCACCCTTCATCCTCATTTGTCATGCATCATCTTGCATTTTGTATTGATGCCATTAATAAATTGGCCATATATGATGTTTGAGTTTGAGAAGTTGATGTAGTGTGCATTTTGGTATTGAGAATTGTGAAGTTTGTGTATATGGTTGAGAATATGCAAACATATGTATATTATTTGAAAGAGTAAATCTATATTAAATGTGTGAATTATTATTCAAAAGGCATGTTATGTTTGTGCATTGCAAATAGGTGAAACTCTTTGGATGTTTATTTGGGACTGGTTCGGGTAACCGTTCCAATAGGCTACCTGATGTGAATGATTTTTTTTAGGGATGTTAGAGACTGAATTTGACAAAGTGATAAACATTAGTTTTATTCCTTTATATGTTATCTAAAACCCTGTAAAACAATTTTGTATAATAATATGCGTGTAATGAGAAATCGTACTTGGAGTGGGACTGGTTCTACTTGCTTTTTCTGCAAGTAGCCCAATTTTGGAAAATTAATATGAGGACCTTAAAGGCTGAATTAAATAAAATATAAAATATAAAGGTTGTTTATTTATGTGTTAACTAAATTTCTGAAAAAGGGTTTTGCAATTGGACTTGTATAATTTGAGAAATTCTAGACGGAACGTGACCTGCTCACACTGTACTTGTGCAGGACATATGTTTAAAATTCAAAAATTTTCCATTTATTTTATAGACCTTGTATTGAGTTGAATTTTGGATATGTTATAATGTGTCTAGTTTATATTAAAAATAGAATCAAGTAATTTGAAATTATATGGTGAGAGTTATTCACTCTCATGTCTAGCAAGGTCAAGTTGTTTCATGTTGAAAGAAATATGCATATAATTTGTTAATTGTTTCACTTTCTTGAATGTAATGATATATAATTGAGTAATGAATGTGCATGGCATTTATATATATGTATTTATGCTATTATGGATTACATAATTTGAGCATGTGTATGGTTTGTTTGAGGCCACGTGTTGTGGGTCTCATATTATGAGTTGTGAACGGGTAAAAAGTCCAACTTGAATGAGTTGCATCCATGGGGATTTACAGCATACGTTCTTGATAATTTTCATCAATTTGGTAAATTAGGACCAAGAGGAAAGAAGTATATCTTTATAAGATATTATGAAAACTCAAAAGGTTATGTGTTTATTGGTGAGGATTCTGATGGAAAACTAACTGAAATTGAGTCCCGTGATGTTACTTTCCTTGAAAATCATTTCCCTGCAAGGGATGATCGATGTTGAAAAAGATCATCATTTATTTGAGATGGATTATGATGATAAGACTAGTACAAGTTAACATATGGTTGACACACAAAATGTGGTACTTAGTCCTATTTTAGACAGTGGGAGCATACAAGAATTGCTTCACCTATCTCAATCAAGTGGGAGAGATAATATTAAAACTGATCCAATTTCGATTGGTGAAAGTAGTGATTCTCAATTACGCCAAAGTACACTATTTAAAACTTTCAATTGAGAATGAAGTTTATATTATCACTCCCAATGATGATGAGGAACTTAAAACTGTCAAAAAGGCACTTGAGTGTCATGCCAAGAAAAAATAGAAAGTTGCATTGGAAGAGGAAATGAAATCAATGAGAATGAATCAAGTTTGGAACTTGGTTGATTTACCGTCTAGTCGTAAAGCTATTGGGAATAAATGGATTCTTAAAATTAAGCATAAGGCGGATGGTTCCATTGAAAGATATAAAGTTCGACTAGTGGCAAAAGGTTATACTCAATAAGAGGGTATAGATTATGAGGAAACTTTGTCACCTGTTGTCAGGTTTACCTCTATTCGCCTTATCCTAGCTATTGTAGCTCATATGGATTTAGAATTGCATCAAATAGATGTAAAAATAGCTTTTCTCAATGGAGAACTAGATGAAAAAATCTACATGGAACAACTTGTAGGTTTTGTCATTAAAGGCCAAGAGCACAAAGTATGAAAGCTCCAAAGATCCATTTATAGTCTTAAACAGTCATCCAGATAATGGTACCTTAGATTTCATAAGGCTATTATGACTTATGATTTCAAAATGATTAATGAGGACCATTGTATTTATGTTAAAAGATATGATGATAAATTTACAATTCTATCTCTTTATGAATATGATATTTTAATAATTGAAAATGACAAGGAGTATATATTGGACGTTAAAAATTGGTTGTCCATAAATTTTGATATAAAACATATGGGTGAAGCTGACTACATATTAGGAGTTAAAATTAAAAGAGATCATTCAAAGAAACTTTTGGCTCTATCACAAGTTATATCCAAAAGATTCTGGAATGCTTTAATATGAGCAGTTGTAAACCTGTGGATACTCATTTGTCAAAAGGTGAGGCTTTAAGTCTTAAAATACGTCCTAGTAATCCAAAGAACAAAAAGAAATGGCCACTGTACCATATTTCAGTGCTGTGGAGAGTCTTATGTATGCTATTTTGTGCACTCGCCCAGACATTTATTTTGCTGTTGGATTAGTTAGTCGATATCAATCGAAGCTGAATTTATTGCATGTTCAGTTGTAGTGTAAGAGGCTATTTAGTTAAGAAGATTCTATATGAATTTTGGGATTTCAAAATGGTTGTGAAGAATCCATTACTATTCAATATAATAATCAAGCGGCGATTGATTTCACTAAAGATCCCAAATATCATAGTAGAACCAAACATATAGATACAAAGTATAACTACGTTAGAGACATTATAGCCAAACGAGAACTGGCTGTACAATACATATCTATACATAGCATGGTGGCTGATCCATTTACTAAGCCAATTCCAAGAGAGATTTTTCATGCGTATGTAAATTCTCTTGGATTGCGTAGAATATAAGAGATGTTGTTGAGCTTATGTATTGAACTATTTAATTAAATGCAATAATTGACGTGTTTTCTTAATTATATTCTTACCTTATACACATCACACTTATAATGTTAAATGCTCAACAAAAGGATGTCGCACAGATTTTAGGTTGGCTTACTCACACAAGCAACCGCCTCTAGTGCTGAGATAATGAGTAGAGATGAGACTAAATGTTAGGATTGTTGCCTCAAAAGAAATGAGATGAGATTATTCTTGGACATACAACCGATTTTGATTGCCCCATCCAAAAGACCTGTGTAAGCCAGATGCGAATTCTCGGTTATAACCTGCTATTAAGAGTACTTGGAGGATTCGAGTTAGGCGTTGATAAGCGACTGAACTTAGATCTGTACAATATTTATAATTGACATTAAATTAAAGTTTAAACACTGTAGCACATGATTAATACCATGTGTGCTTGTTCGACCGAAAAGGTTATGGGAGAATGATCCTGCTTCTCCACCGTGTGAGACCTTAAGGATAATGTTAAAATCCTTATGACTGGTACCCTTATACTTTTTACTGTTATTTGTAAATTATACATGGTGTTTTGCTATCTTAGCATGCTACTTATGATCATGAATTTGATCTATAAACCATGTCTAGAAAAGCAGCAATGTATAAATCACAAATTTCGAGTAAAAAATGAAGATTTTATTCGGTGTGTCCATTGGCCGACCAATCTTGTTGCTTGAGAAAAGTATGACTTGATTATGGATACACAAAAATGAAAACTTTTTAAACATGCTCTTCGAGGGATTAGAGATGTAACTGTGATTTTAAAGGGACAAATCTAGGGTACTGCGTGTACAATTGATTGATTAATGTTTAATTTTATTTCGGGTTGAAGCTTCTATGTTATTCCTAACAAATGCATAGTCACAAGCTCCCAAGTGCAGGTTTTGCTCGCTAGGTCGCACAACCCGTTCACTAGTATGAATAGTTTATCTATTGATAAAAAAAAATCTCGCAATGGGTCATAACTGTCATGTGCGAGTGGGAGGTGTTGAAATTTGAATTCGGGTCGCCCATGACGGATTGACCCGACCCGATTCAATATTAATAATAATAAAAAAAAGGGGGAGACAACTGCCAATAGGCAGTTGCTCCTGTATACGTTATTAAAGAATAACGTAAATAAAAAAAAAAAAAGACAGAAGTAAAATAGACAAAAAAAAAATACACAGAAGAGAAAAGTAAACTCTCTGTGAAAATTCTCCCATAAATTAATAGATTAAATAGGGTTGTGAATTAAGGTATTTTTCCATTGTGATTAACACTTAATCTAGTATTAAAGAATTTGATCATATTGTGAAATCATTAAAAGTAAGTGATTATTTTTAAAATTTCGCGTTATTACATGCAACTTTACTCGGAAGACATATATTAGATCCGAATGTCCCCCACATTCACTAATTGATGAGGTATAGTGAGCTTTATGGAATCCAAAAATAATACCTAAGGAATTAAATTTCTTAACGTGTTGAAACCTCCCAATCGGTGTAGTGGAATGCCAAATCATCCCATCCACTCAAGTGGAACTAACTTCTTTTCAATACTTAATAGCCTTGTTAGAAAGCTAATCAGCCAGCTGACTTCCCTCCCGTGAGACATGCAATGAATGAACATTACCATGCTAATGAATGCGAAAACCAAGTTTGAAATTTGCACTACGAAAGTTGTCCTCTCAATGCAACATTGAAATTACAAGTTGCAAATCAACTTCAACAATTAGAGAACTAATCATTAAGTCCATTGCAATTATTAATTCTTGAAGAAGTCCAAAATTCAACAGTAGTAGCATAACATTGTTCAATATGTAACATGAAACCTCTTCACCAGGCACCTCAATGATTTCTAAATAAGTCACCAGCCCCAGCGTTACCTGTAGGACTTTTAGAACACCCATCAATATTCAACTTTACAAGATGTAGGAGAGAAGCTTTATTAGTCCACGCCATTTCAACATCTTTGTGATTTTTTTTTTTTTGAACATGAACATCTTTGTGATTGTGCATACAGGAATTGAACTTTCTGATTTATATCTGATTCAGAACCTCGAAAAATGCTACTGTTACACTATTTCCATAACCCCCAAAGTGTCAGATGGAAAAGAATCCCTCAATCGCAATCAACAAACCCACGAAACTTAGCTTGAAGATTGGATTTCAGCCAATCGTGCAACAATTTTGCTTGTAAATATATTTGCTATAATTATGTATTTTTTTTATCACTTATATAAAAATATACATTTGCTATAATTCATCACTTATATATTAAATTATTATGTATTTTTTAAAATAATATAATAGTGATATTTTTTAACATTTGATGACTCTTATATTTTATAGTCCTATAAATTTTAATTATGTTAAACTTTAAGTTTTATTGATCTTATAAGGTATAAAACTTATTTCGATATCATTTTATGCATAAAAGTTTAAATTAAAAATATACTTAAAAAATAAATAAAATTTTCATTATTTAACTTATCATCAAAAAATTGAGAGTGATAATAACTAAAATAAAAAAAATAAATAAAAAATAGTTTCAATTAAATAATTTAATAATATAATTTTTTTTAAAAGATAATTATAAATTAAAAATTCAATCCTTATGTTATGTCGCTTTAAAAAAAAGGAACGAATCTGTTGTTAAATGAAACTTGACGGAGTTGGATAAAAAGTCGAGTTGAGGAGGGTATTTAAAAGGGTGATGCGTTCATGGCATGAAAAACGAATTTGGTGAGGCGGTGAGTCCAGCATTGACAACCACAAAACATTGAAATGGGCGGCACCAAAATTAAAGTGCAGTGCCCACTTTTTTAATATGTGGCGACTGGCGAGACTTAGCAGTTTCTTTACAGTACGTAAAGAGCTTTGGCATTGCATAGAGAAATGAATTTCGAATCAACATGCCTATAAGTGGTGGATACTCTACCTCATCTCATTAATCTAATTGATTCTTTTTCTTTTGCTAATATTCTGTACAAAAATTTAGAAACTTTTCCTTTATAAATAAATTCATTTTTTTTTTTAATTATAAAAATTTTTAAATTTTAGAAACTAGGGTTAATTTTGGAAGGAATTTTTTTTAAAAAAAAGTGATTAAAATTTTTATGAATTTTTCAAATGATTAAAAGCCCACTCCTTTTCATTAAATTTAAAGTTAAATTTATTTCATCACAACTTGTTAACATTTTAAAATTAAATATTCATTCTTGATTAATTTTTCACTCTCAGAATAAAGTCAATTAGGCAAGTTTGTGAGTTGAATAGCATTAGACGTGTTGCGTTTATAAGAGTAGTGGTTCAAATTCCACTCCCACTCCCACTCTCACTCTCTTCCTCAATTCTCTAACACAGTTATTAATTGTTTAAAGATTTTTTAAAAAAAAATACCTTACTTTCTTTTTAAAAAGTTTAAATTTTATAAAAAAATTATATTTGAAAGAATATTATTTTTTTTATAGAAAAAGATGAATTTTTAATTTATTAAAAATTAAGAATACACTTTAGTAAAAAAAAATAATATAAATAACAATATAATTAATAACTATCAAAATAAAATCTCATTCTAATCATAAATTTTTTTATTGTTGTTATTCAATCTTATTGATAGAACTCTTTTATTTTGTAACTTAACAATTCATAAATTTCATTAAATGGCTTTGATAAACAGTAATTAGCTTTTTAGTCTTTAAATAAGTTTATCATAAAAATATCAGTAAAATTTTGATAATAAAAAGATAATTAAAATTCATAAAAGATAATCATCAAAATTCTGTAAAACGTTTTAAGAATTTCATTAAAAAATATTCAAAAATTTTAACAAAACAACAAAAATATTAAAAAATTGTTTTTATCAAGAAAAAAATGAAATAAAGTGAAGAAAATATAGCATTTTAATACTTGTTATTCTCTATTTTTTAGTAAAATTATTTCTCCACGGTGGGCAATTATGGATCCATCGTATACAACATATGATTTAATCATTTCAAGTTAAAATTAGACATGATCGATATGCAACTACTTCTACATGTATAAATTCATCACTTTACTTCTATATTATTAATTTTACCCAATTAACATCTTAATTTATCTATAACATATTATATAAACACCTATATTTGCATGAATTTGTTACTTTAATCTCTGTTACATGAATTCATAACTTTGTTACTATATGTGTGCTGATCATATGTCTTACAAATAAAGTAACAAGTGTCTATATAATAAATTATGGACAAATTGAGGTGGTAATTCGGCAAAATTAGAAATACATGAGTCAAAGTGATAAAATCATACAAATATAAATGATTGCGGATGTAATATACTTTAAAATTGAAATTAATAGCCTTATATATGTGTGTATAATTTAACATCACAATATTTCATGGCAAAAGAAAAAAATTATATTATTTGAATTAATTAGTTGCTCAAGTTATTCAAGCACAAATTCAGTTTGCATTAACTTACAGAAAATGTACAAAAAATTATTTTATGTTTTTTAATTTTCTGATTTATGATTTTTTATATCATTTTGACGTTTGTAGTTATTATCATATTGCATGTTAGCATTTTATTAACTAATATTGTTAGTTTTTTTTGTGATGTAAGATTAATTAATTAATATAATAAAAAAAATTAATACTAAAATTATTTTTAAAGTAATTTACTATCAAACTAATTATCAAAATATTTTTAAATATATTATAAATTTATTTAAAAATTACATTTTATTTTTATAAAATTTAAAATACATATTAATTTAGTTTATTGTGAGATCATAAATGTTAGTTGAATGTAAAATCATCAAAAATAAATTTTATTATTAAAATTTCATATTATAGTAATAGGTATAATACGTCTGTAGCCACCTGTATTTATTTAAATTTATCATTTTGCCCTCTATATTTATAATTTTACAAAATTAACACATCAACTTATCTATATGCTATTATATAAACATTTGTGCTTACATGAATTTACCACTTTATCTCCTATACTTGTATGAATTTGCTACTTTACCACAATATATATATATATATTGATGTGTCATTACATGTGTTTTGCAAATAACGTAACATGTGTTTATATAATAGGTTACAATAACACTTAGCAAAATTGAAAAGTAAAGAAAATAAATAACAAAATCATGCAAGTACAGATAGCCGCAAATGTAATATGTCTATAAAAAACTAATAAAACTATCAAAAATAGTTAACAGGTATTAATATACAATGTAAAAGAAATTATAAATTTCCAAATGACATGAAAAAAATCACAAATCAAAAAGTGAAAAAAACACATAACTACAGGGTATATTTGCATACTTTTCCTTAAAATTAAATTAAATGTGATGGTCTATAAGTTAAATTTCAAGAAATCATTATTCATTTACTATGAGAGTAAGAGAGTTGTGTGTGTGTCTATATATATATATATATATATATATATATATATATAAATTTGCACCAAACAAGAAGGCACTTGAATTGAATTTGAGCTTGACAGAGAATTCGAGAGTCGTCCATAAAAACGTAGAAAAAGTCTAAAGTCTTTGTGTGTGTGCGCTTGTCAAATGGTTGTCCACCAAAGAAGCTGAGGAATTTTGACTGTTGACACTTTCAAAACAATAACAAGTGAGGAAAAAGATACTGATATATATTACCATTTTATAAAAAAATAAAAATAAAAAAAGATGCTGATATATATGCTATCCTATGAATTTGGACGGAGCACTAAATAAGTATTAATTATTAATTAACTAATTAAGAAACATTGATCAATTCTCGAATTGTTCTAATGAAAATATTGAGATTTTTTTGAGAAAGAATATGTTAAGATTTGGTTAATCAAATGTAGACTAAAAAATTAAAAGTAATGTAATTTGTTTTTTGTTTTCACATAAAAAGGAATTTTACGTATATATTTTTAAAAGTATTTTCAAAAAAAAAATATAAGTTTAATACAAAAACAAAATATTACTTTTTTTTTTTTCAAAATCACTTCAAACTTCTAATTTGTATTTTTGATATTTTAAAATACTAATTATAATATCTTAATATTTTAAAATAATTACTATTTAGTAAATGTAGATTTTATTTAGTTTTATAATATATATCAATAATCAAATAACTAAGGGTGAGTATCGGTCGGTTCGGTCAAAGAACCACCTAAACTGATCAAAATCGAACTAGGAAAAGGTGTGACCGAAATTGAACCGAACCAGAAAAAATTGAACTTAACCAAACTGACTCGATTTGGTTTGGTTGTTCAGTTAATTAATTTTATTTTTAAATAAAATTTTTATTTTTTATTTTATAATTACTTTAAGCTTATTCTTTAATTATATAACTAAAAAAAATATTTTTATTTATAATTTTAATATTTATATATTATTTTTCTAAATAATATATTTTATTTAATATTTTTATAATAAATATATGTGTGGGTCAGTTGGTTCGGTTATTTTCAATTTTTTAACTTGAAAACTGAAACCAAACCAAACCAATCGGTTATATATTTTAAAAAACCAAAACTAAACCAAACATATATATAACCGACCAAACCCATCAATTCAGTTCGATTAATCAGTTTTCAGGTTTTTTTCTCAGCCCTACAAATAACCACAAAATTTTTGTAAAAAGTATTCTATATATGTTTGGCACGTGAAAAAAAATGTGTGTTATATTAAATTTATTTTTAATAAGTGTCAGACCTATATAAAAATTAAAAATATGACATTACATATTATTCATTAAAAAAAATATGGATACTTCATAAATTTTCCTTTTTTTTTTTTTTGAGATTGAATACTTCATAGAAAATTAATTATTTGTAAATAAATTTTTCAGAATCACCTGTTGTATGCTATGCTAGGAAATAGCAATTTCATCAAATAGCCACAATTACATAATTAGAGAAACATTAACTTAATTAATTTACATTCCAACTCAAAAGTCTGTGACTATATTAATTTATTTGACTAAACCAAGCCAGCAAAATAGTAAATATGTACATTAATTAACCATATAAATATATATTTCTAAGTTACTGCTCCAAAAAAAAAAAAAAAAATTAACAAGTAAAAACACTCTATAGAATTCAACTGTAACCAATTCAATTCCATCAAGTTAACAAAATCAAATTTGAGGAAGAAAACTCCTCTCTACCTTGTAGAGAAAGAGCAAAAAAGGAAAATAATTAATTAAATTAATTAATTAATTAATCCCTACTCCAAATGCCCCATATTTTCTCTCCAAGAAAACTAGTAATCTTCCTCACAGTGCTCTTCTCCAACTCTCCATCAACATTTTGATCAGTGGAAGTACTCATCTCCGTGGATTCTAATTTCCCAGAAGAGCCGCCATGATCATTCTTCACAAGCTTATCATCATCATCATCAAAATCTTTAAATTCATTAACATTAACAGGCTTACCTCTATCTTTCTTCTTCTTCTTTTTCTTCTTGGAGTACAGTCCTTCCTCATAAGCTTCGATGATATCATGTATCTTTTCGCGGTTAGGTGAAGTATCCCAACGTACCCAGAAACTCATGTAACAACTAAAACAGTTACAATTGAAAACTGGGTCATGCCCATCATCGTCACTAGTTTTCCGATGATGCCCAGAAAAGTTGTTGGTCTTGGCGGCGGCGGCAGTGGTTCCGGAGCAGGAGATGAGGTAGGCAAGAACCTGCTTGTCTTCTTCAGAGAGAGCAGCTGCGAGAGTAAGAATAGCTGCCGGAAGAAGTGATAAATGATAGGAGACAGATGATGATGGTGGTGGTGGTGGTGGAGATGGATGAATTTTGCCCTTCTTGTTGTAGAGATTTTTCATGGCTGGTTTCTTGAATAGTGGAGGATTTGAGAGGAAGAGGTGTAGAGTTGATTTTAAATTTTGGGTTGAAATGTACTTATGTATTGGTTTTCTCAATTTTTGTCTTGCGGAATTTTTTTCAGTACTCTTATAACGCGCCTCCCTCGTAGCGTGTACAGTGGTCTGTGTGTTTTTTTTTTTTTTTTTTTTTTTTGAAAGGGTCTGTTTTTGACCATTGATTAATGAAACATGTAATTTTCAGTTTAGACTATGTTTTTAAGTATTCTATCCATAACTTTACACAAAATTATATTTTATGCATAAATTTTTTTGATGTGAATCACTAGTAATTAGAGTTTATTAGATTCTAATAAATTTAATTTGACTTAAATAGAATTAGAATAACGGTAAAATTTTCTTAATAATTATTTAACGTGATTCTATTTAGTTGAATTCTAACTCGAAATTTTAACTTAAGTAATAACAACTTTTATCCATTGATATTAATAATTGTTGGTAGGATTTTTTTTTAATATACATGAATTATATTTTTTACTTAGTTAACACAGTTTTCAGTATTAAACATATGCAATTTTAACATTAGAAAATATGCTGAAAATATTTCCATTAATATAATGTAAAGAAAATTTGCACCGTAACTTTTAGGTGAGTAGGGGTGGTTTCTACAGAAAATGGTGTTGGTAAGCTAAAAATAATGTTTAAATTATTAAAAATATGAATAACCCAACAAAGATAGTCATTATTTTTATAAAATATTTACTATAAAAACCGATAAATCTAATAAAATATAATTATAATTCTTAGAATATATAAACTTAAAAGTTTAATTTAAAAGTTTAATTTAAGAGAGGTCAGGAAAAAATAAACTTTTTTCTTTTATTTCAAACCAATAACCTGGGCAAACGTTCCATTTAGCCAATGAGGAATTAATGAAACAAGAAAGAAAAAAAAGAAAAGTATAAGCAAATCATAATTTTTTTTAAAAAAAAAATTCTACATAACCTTTACAAATTGAAAGTTAAGATCATTACGTTGGATTTATTATTCTAATAAGCAAGTTGCAAGTTTCAAAAATTCCATATTTGGCGGCTGTAACTTGCAATGTTTGGATACAAATATATGCACATATTTTTATAATTATTGGATGAGTTTGGTTGTGAACTGAAATGAGAGTGGGGAAATATACAAAGGGAATATTAAATAAGAAATGGTCGGTCCATTTGGCAGCACGGAGTCCTCGAGGAAATGTTTAGTGACACTCGAAGATCAATATTGAATTTCTAGTGTAACATATATACCCTTACCAAATACTCCAAACTAACTTGCAAGAATATTTAGATTTTTTCGGCAACCTTAAATAAGCAAAAACAAGGTTGCTTCACTCTTAAGATTTAAAGTGTTGTAAATGCCTTTTTCTTCTTCAAAAAAAAAAAAAGTGATGTAAACGGATTTGTCTGGTTCAGTTAAGTGGAACTAAATATTACTTGATAAAAGAAAAAAAAACAGTGGAATTAAATATTAAAAATTACTAATCAGCAGTCAATTACCGCTGCCTATTTTAGGTTGAAAAATATGTTTTCCTTCTCCAATCCAAACTCATAAAATATTGCATTTTTAGTATTATGAACAGTGGCAATGCAAATATCACAAACGCATTTTTTTTAATTTTAACAATAATCCATTACTTTGAAAATTATTTAATTTAATCCAAAATATTATTGTATATATATTATTTTTTAACAAGCTAGTCCAAATTTTTATTTTATTTACAATATTTTTATTAAATGAATTTAAAATATATCTAATAAAAATATATTTATCAAATAAATAAAATAAAAAAATTATATTAATAAACTTAAATAATATTATTATTGTGGAAATTATACTCTTATATTATTAATTTTTGAATGCAATATTTAAGTTTTAATTTGTATATGTAATTTTATTTTAAATTAATAAATTTTGTACTAAATATGATATATAATAAAAAAGGGCAAAATTTATTAATTTTTTTAAATAATTGATAAATAATAAAATATATTATTGTTGGATGAATTTGTTAAAAAGAATATAAATATAGGTGTAATGTGATAAATGTATTAATATTGTAAAATGAATATAAAAAAGAATATACATGAAATATTCCTTTTGGTTTCAAAAATAATATAATGAGTTGGAGTAAAATTACTGTAAAAACTACATTTTGATGTAAAACTAACTGCATTTTTATGTTCGTGGTTGGAGATGGCCTAATTAATGGTCAATTGTTATTATAAATGATTATTGATAATCAAGGAATGGGATTATTATTTTTATTAAAATTATAGGTTTACTTAATTTTAACTTTCATTAGATTTACATCTTAATTGTTAATATTGTTAAAATGTATATTCTGTATTAATAATAAATAATTTATTTCATTGTGTTGAGTAGTTAAATAACATTTAAAGATTATGAATTCAATTTCAGAGTAATAAAATTTCCTTCATTTATATGAAAAAATGTATATATATATATATATATATATGTAAAAATATACACATATATGGACAACGCTATTGATGATATTGGCTATATTCAATACATGGCACATCCAATCCATAAAAAATATTTCCATTTAATTTAATTTCAACCTACAAACCTTATGATTTGTTAAAAAAAAAAAAAAAGTCTCGCGCAAAAAGAAGGTATTCTGAATTTATAAATACGTAAATTTATTGATTTCTAACTTTGATATCATCCCCGTCCCAACTCTTAGCATAGTGACCTGACCTCCATCAGATACTAAAAAGGTGCCTCCTTTATCTTTGGGAATTGTAAGGAGATGCATCAGAATCTCAACATTGCGTCGTACTGTACAGATATAGACAACACACGTTTTGAAGAAACCATGTAATCATAATATATAAAGGCAATTATGAAGTTGGATCATTAATTTCGCCTGGTCCAAAAGGCTTAGCGACAAGAGAGATCTCTAACTTTGGTGTTCCCTATACGGAATTGATATTATTATATATAACGTTTTTTGCTTAATTAATTTGTCCTTTGTTGATATATATCTGGCATGAAAATTTAAGTCTTTGCAAGTAGGGGCTTGCATGGTTCCGAACTGTTAACCGAACTGATTTTATTCATTTCAGTTTGTTTATTTTTTAAAATTTTTAAATTTTTAGAATCGAATTAAAATTTGGTTCAGTTCAGTTTTGTATACAAAAATTTTAGTTAACTGAACTAACCAAATTTTTATTTTTTTATTTTTATATTTCTAAATATTTTTTAAAAAATATATACTAATTTAATATAAAAATACAAAAATAATTCATATTTTTAAAATTTTCAGTTCAGTTCGATTTCGAATTATTTCGGTTCCGTTAATTTGATTCGGTCAGAAAAATACCACAAAACCGACTGAACCGACCGAATGCACACCCCTATTTGCAAGGAAAAAGAACACTTTTTCTTATTTAAGAAAATGAGCTTGAATATCCTTTTCCGTTCAAATATGCTGTCCATTGCAAAATTACAAGAGTAATCAAAATTAAATTATAGTAGAATAAATTATAGTGAAAACTGAAGAGTCAGAAAGAAATAATATAAAAGTTTAAGAGGATAAACTAATATTATTGAGTTTCTATGCAAAGATATTATTTAATGATGGTATTTTTAAAATTCAAGTTTTTATCTTCATGTCAATTTTTTTGATCAGTATTGACCATGAAATACAGTGAGAATTAATTTTTTATATCTAACATAATATGAAGACACCTCATTGAGGATGCATTTAAACAGGCCTTTTAATTTGCACAATGGATTCAGTTTGGTGCCAAGGATACTAAATTTTTTCACTATATCATCAAATCAAGTTTTTAAATCTAGACACTTGCCTGTGTAGTGTTCATATAACATCCGTATCCTTAAACCGGATTAATTTAAGTTAATAATAATTATTTATATTTAATTGGATGTTATTAGAATTGAGATTACTCCGAGTAATTATCGTCATTTTATTTTTTTTAGAATAATGGAGTAAAGAAATTGTATTGAATATAAATTTGGAAGGATGTAATTGAAACAAATGAGAGTAATTGAAGTTAGGAGGAAAGGAAGGAAAGAGGAGGGATCAAAGTGGAAAGAGGAAAGTGGAGTTGTTAGTTCTACAGAAGGAGAAAACGAAGAGGAGGAGAAAGGAAGAAGGAGGAAGAAAAGAAAGAAAGAGAGGAGAAGAAAAGGAAAGGCTCTGAAGAACGAAAATTCGGATTCAGCAAGGAGAAGCAAGAAATCTGCTAGACAAATCAGTGAGTGGTTCTAAATCATTATGGGTTTTTTTATTTAAGTTTGGTTTAAAGAAAAATTGTGAATAAATTCTAGGGTTTTGATGATTTTCTTTAAATCTAGAATGATTCATATGGTTTTTGGCATGCTTGAGTCAGTTTTAGAGTTATATGCATGATTTATGAACCTCTGGTGTAATTAAATTGAGTTTTGGACTATAAATTGTGAAACTTTTGACTGATGAACGTGTTCCAGAAGGATAGAGGCGTACGCCTGTTCGTACAGGTGTGCGTCTGCACAGAGGGGAGACAGACGCTTTATGGTACCTCAAATTAAGGTCTGCGCCTCTAAGAATAGAGGTGGGCACCTCTGCACAGAGGCGGATGCCCCTGTGTTTGAGGCATGCGCCTCTGTGGCTCAGGCATATGTCCCTGTGCCCTGTTTGTGACCCGTTTGACTGAAAATTTCAATTTATCGACGGGTATCTTGAACCGAACACTGGAATAATGTACCAGAACAAGAAAATGATGGAAAAACACTACCTTTGATAAATTGACCTAAGAGTCATAAGTCTCAGACAAAGAGACTAAAGTATGAATGGAATAAGCTAAGTTCGGAATGTTGTGAATGAATGATGCATGAACTTCATAATGATATAATTATACCCTTACTATAATATGAATA
>CATIWO010105932.1:0-14069 GCA_949673435.1 Macaranga tanarius | reverse complement strand
AAACGAACAGTAAAGTGGCTTTCGTGCTTTTGCTTTTTTTGGTTAGTTGCTAACAAGCGCTAAATAATATAATTAATAAATCTAATCCTGCGCCTTTCTTGTGGGTTTATTGTGAAATGCGTGATTAGTGAATAGTGATTTGTTGGGGGGTTGGTTTTTAAGGTTTTAAAAGAGTGTGATTGTGGTTTGTTTTAAGGAGATTATGCTAACGTGCGCCTACGGGTGGTAGGTTAGGCAGTTACACCGAAATTAAGATGGATACTTGCCTTGAAAGTGTTCATGAACTAAACTATAGCTGAATCAGAAACGTGTGAATAAAGAATAAATAATGATTTCATTAAAATATTTTATGATTGAGATGACGTGGAAATTAATGGTTTTAATCACTAAAAAGGTTTGTTAAATGAAATGATCTTCAAAATTAAAATAGATTATGCCTATGATCATGTGCGTTTTGCAATTATCGGACCGTCCATCAACTAGAAAAAGGAAATTTTTTTTTTTTTTTTTTTTTGATTAAGGGGATTGGGGAATGGGTTGGGGAGGGATTGAACCCCTCCCCTATTACAAATTTATTTTAAGAAATGTATATATATATATATATATATTGGAATTTTTGAAATGTGATAACGACTTCGTTAAAAGATATACAAAAATTTTAATTAAGTCCTATAAGATATAAGTTTTTCAATTGAGTTCATAAAATTTTTAAAAATTATAATGTTAGTCCTAGTTTGTCAAAATTGACAAAAATTGTTGATGTGTCAGTTTCTTCAAAATCTCATTTAATTAATCTAATGACATGTCACTTATATTTGCTATGTTGAAAACACATCAAATGCCACATATGTAAATGTGGGAGCCACTGCTATATCATCTTTCCACTAAAAAATTACAGTTTCTTTTCATCCTCTGCTACGAGGGACAACATGAACATACTAACTCTTATCTTAAGCATTTCGATTCATTCATATCGATTTCAGTTCGCCAAATGGTCTCAAATTTTCTTTAGCAAAAGAATCTCTCATTTGTGAGCTCAAATATAAAGTTTTGAACTTTTCATAAAAATCATATTGGCTAGTTTTTAAATCATCAACGTCACTACCAGTCATCGTCGTCCTCATCATCCAAGTCACTTTCCTCATATGTTATTTCATCTTCTCATCGTAGCTATCAATACTGTTTTTATATCTATAATTTGATGGATAATATGTTATTTTCATCGTGGTTAAATCTTCCACTAAATGATATAAAGACTAACTATTTTTTGCTATATATTGGTTGATCTCTTTCTTCTCTCACCATAATCGCTTTCCCAGTAAAGTTTTGAACTATCTTATTCTTCTTTTGAAGTTGGCTCATAAGTCTGAACATTCAAGTTAAAAGCTAACTTTCTTTCTAATTTTATATATAGTTCAATGGCTCTTTTAAGGTTGTTACTGTTAACAACATAACACAAAAAGCTTAGCACAAAAATGCATACAAACATCAAATTTAAGAACTTAAAAACAATGAATAAATAACTGACTTGGATTCATAATTTGTGCTAATGGGCTCTACTTTAATATCAAGATTTACTGATCAAAAGGCTCATAACTACCATGCCTCAACTAGATCAAAACAAAGCAATAACATCACTAAGCATTTAAATTATGTCCAATAAGAAGAACATCAATAAAGTAGCAAACTTGTATGCAACTCATGAATCTTAAAGATAAAAAAGCTAAAAAAATAGGCAAAAAACTTACATGTTCTCCATGTTTAGCTCCATTAACTAGTTTTTTCTTCGTTTTCTTTTGAAGAAAACCAAAGCAACTGAGGAAGATTATCAAAAGATAAAAAATAAAAAATAAAAAAACCTACTATTTCTTTTTGTTGGTGGGAAGATGACATGACAATAGCTCCCACATTTAAATATATGGCATCTTAAGTGTTTTCAATGTGACAAAGATGACTGACATGTCATCAGACCAATTGAATGAGATTTTTGAAGTGACTGACATATTAGTAACTTCTGTCAATTATGGCATACTAGGACTAACGTAATAATTTTTAAAAAGTTTATTAACTAAATTGAAAAGCTTTTAACTTATAGGACTTAATAAAAAATTTTATATATTTTTTAGGACTACCGATGTCATTATCCCATTTGAAATTGATAACTTGTACGTGGAAGATAAAGTGAAAAAATAGAAATAAAAAACATTTAAAAACTCAATAAAGTGGAAATGAAAATTGTAATTTGAAATTGACAGTGCACCAAACTATTATTTATTTTTCTCCAAAAAAAATGATTATTTCTCATTATATTGGATATTATTTTATTTTATTCCTTTTTTAAAAACAATATATATATATATATACACAAAAAATGACAAAAGAAAAATTCAAATAATAAAAGACTAACAACATTACAAACGAATAATTAGTATGATAGCCTTTTTTTTTTTTTTTTTTTTTAATAAGTACGGTGGACTTTTTAAACAAGCATTGAGTATAAACCTTTTTTATATTGGGACGTAGGGGTGTAAACGAGTCGAGCCGAGCTGAGCTTTGACTAGCTCAGGTTTGGTTCGTTTATAAACGAGCCGAGCTCATTAGGCCGCTAAGTGTTCGTGAGCTGTTCACGAGCTTAAACGAGCCTAAACAAGTTAAAAAAATTTATAAAAATACAATTTATAAATTTAAATTATTCATTAAAATAATTTAAAATAAATTATTTACTAAATAATTTATTATAAATTTATGATTTTTTGTAATAATATATTTTTAAAATATTTAAATGAATAAAAATTTATATATTGTATATCTCAAATTAAATTATTAATATATTAAAATTGTGAGCCGGTTCGCGAGCCATTATTTGAGCTTGTTCACGAGCTTTCACGAGCCGAGCTTTACATAGTTTGAGCTCGGCTCGTTTATTAAACGAGCTTCTACGAGCTCGAACGAGCTTATAACGAGCTGAGCGCCGAGCTGCTCGCGAGCTGCTCTGTTCGTTTACACCCCTACCGGGATGTGTTGAGAAATTATTTCTTCATTTTTTTAATAGTGAAAATTGGCATGCGATCATGTATTACTAAGGTAACGTACGTACCTGCACATCAGGACAAAATAGAAATAAAGATATATATCAACAAATAAACTAATTTATATTAAGATCCATCAATATATATATATATATTGGAGATAGTGTTACTTTATTAGTACATCATAGGGTCACGACTGTTAGTTATTAGTGTTAGCGGAAAAAAGAAATGGATATGGGATACCACAAATGAATGTAGTTTCCATTCGTGAGAGCAGCGAAGGAAAATTTTTTGGTGTGGCCACGGATTGAACCCGGGACCAAAGATCCCGGGTACCTCAGCTTATGACCAACTGGTATAGCCTCACAGGCGATCCATCAAAATATTGACTTAAACATTATTGGTTCGCTTTTTAAATATATCAAACCATCATTAGAATATATATTGCAAACTTTAAAAAATCATTAGATCTATTAATTTAAATCACATCGGTCATACAATATATATAATAATAATAATTAATATTAGATTTCAAATTCATGTTGTTTATGAATTAAACTAAAAAATTAAAAGGGTGGATTTTGCCAAAACTATATATAATTGTTCTCTACATATATATAGTGCTTTCCACATATTGTCAATGCTAAACTGTATATGGATAGATGTTATTACATTTTCTCAAATGGCAACTCAAGGGCACGTCACACAAATTTATGAAATGAAATTAAAATTTATACTGAATTTGTTGGTTAGTCAAAAAATGGCATGCTGAGGTGTGTATTGAATATATAAGAAAATGTAGCAAAACAGGCAAAAAATTGATATGATAGTCGATGTTTCCTTCCACCGATTCGCATTATGAATTTATTAAATGCTAGCTGTCTCCATCCTTAGTGGTTATCTTATAATAATCATGTTTTGTTTCAGGGCCTAGCTAGCTTTCTCTATTGCATATTGCTAAAAAGCACAAGCACTAGCATGCGCCGCTGCTGGTTTGTTTGTTTTTTTTTTTTTTTTTCCAATGCTGGTGCCATTTTCTTAGTTTAACTTGGCTGTAGGGGTGGTTCGTGGGTGGATGGGTCCTGAAATTTACCAAACTAAATGAGAATTAAGATATGTGGTCGCTGCGTCAATGAGTGGGCAAATGCCTTCATTCCACAACCCCACTTTTTGTCATCCAATACCCTGACGCATGAGGTCCCCATTCTTCGCTCGACAGCGACATCATTTACCTAATATTAATCTTCCTACAAATTCTTTCGGGTAGTGTTGCGTTGTCGCAACCCGCGATAACGCAACACTCCCCATTTTACATATATGTCCCCCATAATACAGGGGACATATATACTTTTATATTTTTTTTTTTTTGATAATTGTCACAAGTAGCGACAGCACTGTAACTGTCGCTACTTGTGACATAAGAAAGTTCTCAATTCTTTAACATATGAAATATACAAAACAAAAGATACATATGATAAATTTGTTTTTAACAGTATATGATTGTTAATTGTTAGTTAATTAGTAGGGGAGGGAGATGTATGTTAAATCTGAATGGCCGTCATATTTACTAATTGGTTGACACCGTTGTAGTTAGTGGATCCGTACATTTATATGTATGGTGCCTAAAAAATTAAAATTTTTAAAAATTCAAGACTTCCTATTCAGTATTTCATAACACCACATCATCCCACCCACTCAATTGAGACTTGTATATGATAAATCTAGTTTGGTTATTTTGTTTTACATCTTTATAAATGTGTGTCAATTCAATTATGTAATTATTTGTTAATATTAATAAAATCATTACTTATGTATAAGTAATTTTATTTCATAATTTTATATTCTATAATTTTTAGTGTGGCACCCCTCTCCACCGACACCTCGTCAGACAGCACCAACACTTTTACTGTTCCACCCGAAATACTGACGTGGAGAGGCGCCACGTCTATATTGAAACTGCTTTAACATGACCACCACGTTACTAAGAAATCATAATCACATAAATATTTTATCATTCAACCACAATGAGTATTAGATGGCAAAATTCACATAAGCTCACTTGATAAGAAATATCTACAATAATATATACATAATAGATAGTGTACTACAAATGGGGATATCATGGAAAAAAAAGGCTACCCAAAATATACAAATATTACACCAAAAAGATAAGCATAACCCGTAAATCCCAAAAGAAGGCCTAAAAGCCCTAGAGAGTACTGCTATATCTACACTCAAAAGAACAGTTACTCTCTATCACATATCTCTCATCTAACCCAAAAACAAAAGGAACTGCATAGTCGGTGGTTGCTAGGTCCACACTAATGAGACCCGTACGTCAGGCACGGTCTCATGGATGACCGTAAACACTGTCAAACATCCATCCGTGAGGTCTACTCGCTCTGTGTAAGTACGGTAACCTATAGCCACAGGCTCAACTGTGACTCGAAAAGACAAAATAGCATCAGCATCGTGTCTAGCGAAGTAGAGGATCTCCGTCTCATCCTCCTCCATGTCGTACGTCTGCGCGGTCCAGTGTATCGCCATATATGTACCCACTATAGATTTACACGGCTAGGCTATGCTAAAGAAAATATTTTAAAACAAGGGATGGTGAGTATTTTCACGAGAAAATACTCAGTGAGCAGACCAAATAAACACTCCTTGTAAATAATTTAAACAAAATTTTCAAATAATAATAATAATAGGATTAAATTTTTATTTAAACCATATATGTTCCAAATATGTATATCATGTCCCAATCAGATTATTTAAATGACAGATGATCAGATCACAAATAATTCATTTAAACAGTATATATTCAATATATATTAGGTTAATGTGGTGGGTACCAATCAGCACATTGAAGGTTCAAATCATGTATGCATACCGACATAAATAAACCACTCGGATTAACCCCAAAGGCTTTTATAATCTCGAGCGCTGTCCCAAAGACAGTAATCATAAATCTCTTAATTTTGTATCCCATATACAAGAATTACCAATTTTACGTGAGTAGATGTATCCCAGACACAGTTTGACGTCTCACCGAACCCTGCCGTACCCCGAGTACGGTCTTACTGCAATCCATTTTTTTAATTATTATTATAGTATACATAAATTCACATAATAATCACGTTTTAAGATATATTTATTTTTTTATTATTATTATTATTTTATTGTTATTATTACAAATTCTCATGTCTAAATTTATAAAATATGTTCTTGAAGAGTTATCTCTCCTACATACTTTATTATAAGTTAAATTGTCTCCAAAATAATGATTAAAATAATAATTATACACTTGAGCTGCAACAAATATACATACGCATATACCATTATAGCCTAAAGCTAACTTGAATTATAAATTCAAACTATATAATAAGAATATTTATATACCCACTTAAGTTAAATAAAGAATAATTAATTTTCCAATTAGATTGGAGGGCCCATTGTTTTCCAACACTGTCTCCTCTTTCAATTATAAACTTTTATATATATATATATATTGGTTTGGCCCAACTTAACCAATATGTATATACATGCACGTGGTTAAAGCTTAAGTAATGTTTCTTATTTCAAATTAATAAACCAAGTTTACAGAATTTTCCATCAAGAAACGGTCTTAGTCAATAAACCAAGATACAAACATCAAAATATGCAACCTGTGATTCACCAAGGAATCAATTTCAAACAAAAATAAGAAAGTAGTTCAAGGGAGTTGATAAAACTGAAAGCAAGGAAAATAGGAGAGATACATTTACTTTCAATAACAGATTCAGTAAAGCTTAAAGGGCCGATCAAACTGCTAATTACTAAAGCATAATTCAGAGAAAAGATCAAAGAATCGACGTCACTTTTGTTAAGAATAATAACTCAACCTTAAAAGTTTTCATAACAACAAGAAAGTGTAGTTTTCAATAAGAATTTAGATATCAATTCAAGTAGGACATAACAGAATAGAAAAGAAAGAAATACAAAATTGAAACTAGGAGAGAGAATAAATGGGTTCACTCACAGTATTTTCATGTTCCTCTGCTACTTTTGTTGTTTTGTTGTTTTTTTTTTTAGTTTTGATAGAAGAAGAAGCCCATATTATTTTAATGCAAAGTCAAATATTTCTTTGCATTAGTCACTTCTTTGCCCATTTTTGATTAACGCGTGACCTTTTTTTTTTAATAGTTCAGGCGGTTTAGGCTTCTTATATATATATATATATATAGTCCTTCAACTTTAATTAAATTTTTACTAAGGTCCTTGATTTAAAAATTATTATATATATATATATATATATATATATATATATATATATATATATATATATTATAATTTAGTCCTACTTAAACATATTATTAAATATTCAGACACGGACCTGACAATTCTTCTCCACTTAAGAAATTTCGTCCTCAAAATTTGAGGGCGCAAATAAACATAACTCAATCATGAAGAAATAATTGTGGGTACCAATGTCTCATATCCTCCTCTCGTTCCCAAGTGGCTTCCTCGCGAGGATGATTTTTCTATAGCACTTTGGCTAACGGAATGATCTTGTTGTGCAGTATCTTTTGATCCTTAGCGATGATCGATACCAGTTCTTCCTTGTAGCTCAAATTTTCTTTTAGTTCCACAGGTTGTTCTCGTAGTACGTGCAAATGGTCACTTCTGTATCTTCTCAGCATCGACACGTGGAAGATATCGTGAATTCCTGACAAGTTTGGGGGTGGAGCCAGTCGATAAGCAACTGGCCCAATACGCTCGATTACTTCATAAGGCCCTATAAATCTCGGGCTTAATTTGTCGTGTTTGCCAAACTTCAGTACACCCTTTAATGGAGATATATTTAGAAATACCTTTTCTCCCACGTTGTATTCAATATCGGCTCGCTTCAAGTTGGCATAGCTTTTATGCCTATCTTGTACCGCTTTCATGTTGGCTCGAACTATCCGAAGATTTTTCGTGGTTATCTGCACCAATTCTGGACCTAATAACTTTCTTTCTCTAACATTCTCCCAACAAACGGGGGTTCTACACTTCCTTCCATAAAGCGTTTCGAACGGAGCCATATCAATGCTACTCTGGTAGCTGTTGTTATAAGCAAATTCCATCAATGGTATTTGCTTATCCCAGTTGCCCCCGAACTCCAACGCATTAGCCCTAAGCATATCTTCTAAAATTTGTATGGTGCGTTTGGATTGACTGTCCGTTTAAGGGTGAAAAGTTGTACTAAATTTCAATTTAGTACCCAACGCTGCTTGTAGACTCAGCCAAAATCGTGAAGTAAATCTAAGGTTGCGATCTGATACAATTGATAATGGGGCTTCATGAAGTCTCACAATCTCCTTCACGTAAAGCTCGGCTAATTTATTCAAATTGTAGCTAACTTTGACTGGTAAAAAATGTCCTGACTTCGTTAACTGATCCATAATTACCTGTACAGCGTCATGTCCTAGTTGGGTCTTCAGTAGTCCCACTACGAAATCCATGGTAATGTGTTCCCACTTCCACTCAGGAATCAGCAAGGATTGTAATAATCCTGCGGGATGTTTGTGTTCGGCTTTCACTTGCTGACACGTTAAATATTTAGATACAAACTTTGCTACATCACCTTTCATTCCTTTCTACCAATAATTTCCTTTCAGCATTGTATACATTTTCGTACTTCCTGGATGTATAGCGTATGCCGAATAATGTGCTTCTTCCATAATTTCTCGTCATAGTTTGCTTATATTCGGCACATACAATCTGTTTGTGAATTTCAAAACTCCATCCTTAGTACACTTTAATCATTTCATTTTTCTACTTTTTGTATCTTCACGTAGTTTCTCTGTTTCCTCATCCATATATTGAGCTACTGCTATCCTTTATAATAACATCGGTCTTACCTTCAAGGTGGCCAAAACTCCACTATAAGCATCCATCGTAAGTTTGATGTTTAGCTTTCGCAATTCGATCAATAACGGCATCGTTATTGTACGGATATGATATAAATTTCCACTCGATTTTTGGCTTAACGCGTCAGCTACCACGTTCGCTTTTATTGGGTGATACTCGATCGTACAATCATAATCTTTTAATAGCTCCACCCATCGTCTTTGTCTTAAATTCAGCTCATTATGAGTTATAACATACTTCAGGCTCTTGTGATCCATAAATATCTGACAAGTGACTCCGTACAAGTAATGTCTCTATATTTTTAATGCGAACACTACTACCGTTAATTCTAGATCGTGTGTAAGATAATTCTGCTTGTGTGGTCTTAGTTACCTTGATGCATATGCCACTACTTTTCCATTCTGCATCAATAAGCAACTAAGCCCTCACTTTGAGGCATTACTATATACCAAATAGTGACCTCCTTCAACCGGTAATGTTAATATCGGTGTTGTAACTAATTTTTCTTTCAAGATTTCAAAGCTTCGTTGGCAATCTGAGTTCCACTCGAATTTCATATTCTTTCTCAATAATTTTGTCAATGGTAATGCAATAATTGAGAAATCCTGCATGAATCATCTATAGTAGCCCGCTAAACTAAGGAAACTTCGTATTTCTATTACATTTCTTGGTGGCTCCCAATTGACAATTGCGGTGATTTTATTATGGTCCACATATACTCCTTCAGTCGATATCACGTGCCCAAGGAATGCAACCTTATCTAACCAGAATTTGCATTTGCTAAACTTTGCGTATAATTGTTTAGTTCTCAAAATTTCTAATATTATCTTCAGATGTTCCTCATGTTCCTCCTTTGACTTCGAGTACACCAGAATGTCATCAATAAACACGATCACAAACTTATCCAGATACGGTTTGAATACATGATTCATCAAATCCATGAATACTGCTGGTGCATTCATGAGTCTAAATGGCATTACCAAAAACTCGTAGTGCCCATATCTCATTTGAAATACAGTCTTTGATATGTCGGATTTCTTGATCCTCAACTGGTGATAACCAGAGCATAAGTCAATTTTTGAGAACACTTTCGCTCTTTGCAGTTGGTCGAATAAGTCTTCAATCCTGGGTAAAGGATATTTGTTCTAGATTATAACCTTATTCAGCTATCTATAATCTATACACAGCCGAAAAGATCCATCTTTCTTTTTGACAAATAGCACAGGTGCAACCCAAGGTGAAAAACTTGGTCGAATGAATCCTTTGTCCAGTAGTTCTTGTAACTGTACCTTCAATTATGCTGGAGCCATCTTATACGGTGCTTGTGATATAGGAGCTGTTCCAGATGCAAGTTTGATCTCAAATTTGATATCTCGTTATGGTGGTAATCCTGGTAAATCATCGGAAAGAACATTATTGAACTCGTGTATAACTGGTAGTTCATTCAATTTTGCATATTCCTTTCTTTCTTCTACTACTGAAGCTAAATAAGCTTCATACCCCTTTCTAAGATATTTTTCAAATTTCATCATCAAAATTATCTTAATAGGAGTCTTCCTATCTTCTCCATCAAATATTATATTCCCTCTATCTTCTCCTTCCAACTTTACTTACCTAGTGAAGTAATTTACATTGGCTCGGTAATGGATCAATCCATCTATCCCGAGTATTGTATCAAACTCATCAAGATGTAAGGGTATGAAATCCCATTTCATTTTATCCCCATCAATTTCTACCAAAACATTCTTATACACATTCTTACATACAATACTCATACCCATAGGTATGCTCACAACCACAGGTTCGTTCAAGTCATTCAACTTAAGTTTATTATGCATCATAAAAGTTGTTGATATGAACAAATATATAGCACTAGGATCAATTAATATGTGTGCTAACTTACCGTTGATGTGAGCCTTACCTGCTATCACATCCGGGGACTTTTCTGCCTCCTTTTCGGTGACAGCATAGATCTTTGCCTGATGTGCACCACTTGTTGCAGTGCTCGACTGTCCTGGTTAATTTCATTGGGGTTGTACTATTTCATTTCTTTCTCTGGCTGTATTCGCATGCCTTCATACTTTGGTTGACTTCCATCTCGCTCACTACGAGGAGCATACGATGCTTGTACTGACGGTTCTCCTGATTATACTTTCGGGCAGCTCCTGGCATAATGTCCAATCTTATTACATCAGAAGCATCTAAACTCCAACTGATCGTACCTTTCCGAATGATTTTTCCTACATTTATTGCACCAAGGTGATATATTTCTTCCCTGCATGCTATATCCAGCACTTATTTATCCTGACAGTCTTGTCGGTCGTCTAGTCGATGTTTGACTTCCTTGGGGTCAGTTTCCACCTCCTGACCTCATATTGCTTCTGGAATAAGGAAAGAATCTTGTTCGTCGTTCCTCATTCCTTCTCCAGGGTTGTCGTGACGACTTGGACTATTGATTTTATCGGGTCTGAGTCAAAGTTTCAAATTCTTTATCAAGCTTTTCCTGCTCCATTACTTTCTCAACCCAACCTCGGAATGTAGTTTCAGTATACAGGTTCAGCTTTCCTCTCAATAATATGTGCAAACCTTCTTTGAACTTCTCACTCTTCCTTTCTTCAGTAGGATATATATCCTTGGCATATTTGTACAAATCCTCAAATTTGTCGACATACTCTCTTACAGTCATCGATCCTTGCACTAGATTAATGAACGCAGCCATATTCTCTTTTTGATAACTCTCCGTCAGGTATTCTCTGCGAACTCTTCTTGAAACACTTACCAATTCAAGGCCTCCCCATAGAGATTTCGAATTCGAGTCAGCCAATCATCAGCTTTATCGAACATCAACCCATATATGTTGCTCATCTTTTCTTTATTGCTCAGTTGCAGGGTCATAAAAGCCTTCTCTATAGTCTTGATCCATTTGTCAGCCTGACCTGGATCTAATGGTCCATAGAAGTCACACACTCCATACTTCTTTGCGTGCTCAATCACGTCTCCAGGCCTTTTATATTTTTCTTTGTCTATTTCAGCCAATGTCGTGGCCATAGTTCGTGCTAATTCGACAGCATCCATATACATTATTTATGGTACTGGGTTAGCTATGTTTTCATGCACCGGTGGTGGTTGTGGTCCATTTCATGCTCACCTCGGCACATTGAAATTTAATATCATCATTCTCGACATTGAGCTACCTTGTTCACTCTCAGTATCACGTGCACGTCCATCACTTCTTTCATTGCTAACAGAGGCTTCATATGGAGTTTCATTTTGCAGCGCATTCCCACTTCGATTCGCAGCCTCACCCCTCTCTACTATATCCATTCTACCCAGTTGGGTACCTCAGCCCCTACCTCGACCTCTCGGTCTACCTCTAAGTCTACCTTGAGTGCCTATACCACCTCTTCTAGTTCTTGCCATTACTTAACTTCCTATAATTCATAATTAATCTGTTCAGTACTTTTAAATCTCTAAATATGAAATCATCAATCATTTCCTTTCAATCATCACATAGATTTCATCCTAATCTAAACTTCATAACCCACACTTCTAGAATCATCAATAATCTTATTTCTCAGTCTAAACTTTTTAAACCAATCGCTCTGATACCAAAAACTGTGGCACCCCTCTCCACTGATACCTCATCAAACAGTACTAACACCTTTACTATTCCACCCAAAATACCGACGTAGAGAGGCGCCACTTCTATATTGAAACTGCTTTAACATGACCACCACGTTACTAGGAAATCATAATCACATAAATATTTTATCATTCAACCACAATGAGTATTAGATGGCAAAATTCACATAAGCTCACTTGATAAGAAATATCTACAATAATATCTACATAATAGATAGTGTACTATAGATGGGGATATCATGAGAAAAAAAGGCTACCCAAAATATACATATATTACACCAAAAAGATAAGCATAACCCGTAAATCTTAAAAGAAGGCCTGCAAGCCCTAAAAAGTACTACTATATCTACACTCAAAAGAACAGTTACTCTCTATCACATATCTCCCATCTAACCCAAAAAGAAAAGGAATTGCAGAGTCGGTGGTAGCTAGGTCCACACCAATGAGACCCGTACGTAAGGCGAGGGTCTCATGGATGACCGTAAACACTGTCAAACATCCATCCATGAAGTCTACTCACTCCGTGTAAGTGCGGTAACATATAGCCATAGGCTCAACTGTGACTCGAAAAGACAATAGCATCAGCATCGTGTCTAACGAAGTAGAGGATCTCTGTCTCATCCTCCTCCACGTCGTACGTCTACGTGGTCTAGTGTATCACCATATATGTACGCACTATAGATTTACACGGCTAGGCTATGATGAGGAAATGGTTTTAAAACAAGGGGTGGTGAGTGTTTTCATGAGAAAATACTCAGTGAGCATACCAAATAAACACTCATTGTAAATAATTTAAATAAAATTTTCAAATAATAATAATAATAGGATTAAATTTTTATTTAAACCATATACGTTCCAAACATGTATATCGTGTCCCAATCAGATTATTTAAATGACATATGATCATATCAAAAATAATTCATTTAAATAATATATATTCAATATTTATTAGGTTGCTATCAATGTGGTGGGTACCAATCAGCACATTGAAGGTTCAAATCAGGTATGCATACCGACATAAATAAACCACTCGGATTAACCCCAAAGGCTTTTATAATCTCGAGCGCTGTCCCAAAGACAGTAATCATAAATCTCTTAATTTTGTATCCCAAATATAAGAATTACTAATTTTACATGCGTAGCTGTGTCTCGGACACAGTCTGACGTCTCACCGAACCCTGCCGTACTCTGGGTATGGTCTTACTGCAACCCATTTTTTTAATTATTATTATAGTATACATAAATTCACATAATAATCACGTTTTAAGATATATTCATTTTATTATTATTATTATTATTATTATTATTATTATTATTATTATTATTATTATTATTATTATTATTATTATTATTTTTATTTTTATCATTATTATTAAAAATTCTCATGTCTAAATTTATAAAATATTTTCTTGAAGAGTTATCTCTCCTACATACTTTATTATAAGTTAAATTGTCCCCAAAATAATGATTAAAATAATAATTATACACTTGAGCTGCAGCAAATAT
>CATIWO010105904.1:0-42304 GCA_949673435.1 Macaranga tanarius | reverse complement strand
AATTTAAATTATTCATTAAAATAATTTAAACTAAATTATTTACTAAATAATTTATTATAAAATTATGATTTTCTGTAATAATATATTTTTAAAATATTTAAATGAATAAAAATTTATATATTGTATATCTCAAATTAAATTATTAATATTTAAAATTGCGAGCCGGTTCGCGAGTCCTTATTCGAGCTTGTTCACGAGCTTTCACAAGCCGAGCTTTGCATAGTTTGAGCTCGGCTCGTTTATTAAACGAGCTTCAATATACGAGCTCGAACGAGCTTTTAACGAGCCGAGCGCCGAGCTGCTCGCGAGCGGCTCTGTTCGTTTACACCCCTAGTAATTGGGGACTTGATTGTAGCAATTATAAGTTTAGGGACTAGTTGGGAAGAAGAGTGATTCATTAAGAACCAAAGTGGATATTTGTTAAATAAATATCATAATCTTTGGCTTATCTTCTTCAGCTCCTATGTAGGTGTGTGAATGAAAAGAGAGAGTTGCACCATTTTAGCTTCCAAAGAGAACTAGGGATTTGGAGAAAGAGAGAGAGAGAGAGAGAGAGAGAGAGAGAGAGAGAGAGAGAGAGAGAGAAAGCTGATTTAGCTGAGAAGTGGGGAGTTTAAGCTAGAATTAGCAACCTCCTAAGTGCAAGAACATCAATTGGTAAGATAATTATGTTTTTGGTTGAGTTTGGTTTGGTTTTGGGTTGTTTAATTTCGTACTCTATTTTTTATGAAATTTTAGCCTCTGTAATTTAGCCATATCTAGAGCTATACAGCTCTGATTTGAGTGAGGTTGAGCTCCTTGTAAACTTCAGAGAGTCCTTTTCAATTTATATGTTTTGAGTTTTGCTTGAATTCGTTGTTAGAAGGGTCTAATAGAGTCAAACATTTCAGTGCTCACTGAATGCTCTATTTTGGGCTGAATGGATTATAAAATCCATAATTAATTCTACACTTGTCCAAATTTAATGATTCTAATTGAAATTTGAAGAAGACTTAAAACTCTAGCTATGGTAGCAATTTGGGGGTTTTTAGACTTGTGAGTGTGTCTTTAGGTTATTTTGAGTTTAGAGCATTTTAGTTACATTTGATGTGTTTGAATGGTTAGTAATGGTTGTTTGTTGGAATTTGGTATGTATTTTGTATAGGAATTGAAAGAGGAAGTGGAATCCCTACTTAATAGGGGGAGTTTTGTTTTGAGAAGGAGTTGAAGCATTTAGGTAAGTAATTACTAATACATATTGTGTATATATACTTAGCTATATGTATTATGGTGTATTCCTTTATTGAAATTGAATGAATATATGAATTAGTGGAATGATGTGGAATGAGTTTCACCCTTTTATGAAATGAAGGTAATGATATAAGTATGTCTATAGTGGACACTATATTTATGTATATTGAATACTATGAATATGAGTTTTGATGGAATATTGGTGAATGGTTGTTATAATGACTTATGAGATGCAATTATATGGACATATATTGTGTTATGATGTTTGTGATATATTTCACTTGAAGGTGAAATATGTGAGGAAAGTGAGGAATTGTTATAATGACTTGATGAGATGTAATTGCATTAAATTATATTGTGTTATGTTGGAATGTGAATGGTATATTTATATAGGCTTATTTGTGAAAAAAATCCAAACGTTTACAGCTTTTTGTAATTTTATCCCAACCTTTTAATTTTTGCAATTATGTCCCAATTTTCAAATTTTTTTGTAATGTTAACACATTAATGAATTTGGTTAAAATTATTTTAGAAAATTCTGAGTGGGCAATGAAGTGTAATGCCACCAATACAAAGAGTGGACCCCAATAAGCCTTATTGCAAAATATTAATGAATTAATTTATTTGACCAAATTCATTAATGTGTTAATATTACAAAAAAAATTAAAAATTGGGACATAATTGTAAAAATTAAAAGGTTAGGATAAAATTGCAAAAAGCTGTAAACGTTTGGATTTTTTTACAAATAAGCCATTTATATATGTGAATATTGATTGATGTGAGGATATAAGTGAGGTTGATGTATTGTGGTGATGACATTGGAATTATGGTCGTGAATGGTATATATTATGAACTTGAAGTTGGTTTATTAGATACAATGGTGATTATGTCAATTAGTTTTATGACCATTGACTATGAGAATTGTGATGTAGATTGGCTTTGTGACCATTGACTATAAAAATTGTGATGTCGATTGGCTTTGTGACCATCGATAAGATTAAAATGAAATATTGTGAATGCAAGAATATGAAGTAATGATTGCAAGTATGTTTATTTATATATATGCTCATATATATGTGAGGTGTGATTATGAGGATCATGGTTGTGTGCTGATGATATTGGTTATTAAAATGTTTGTGGATTATTTTAAATATTGTGAATGATTGATATTATGTATAAATGGATGTTTGGTGTAAATTAGTATATTTAGAATGTATTGTTGTGGCTTGAATTGAATTATATTCATATACTTTGATATTACTAGTCACTTCAAGGGAATTTTAGTAAATTCATATAAATGAATTAAGTCCATGTTCTTCATAAAAATTGTATCCCTCTAAATTAGCTTTCCGTAGCTTCTCGAATCACTTGAATCCGAGTTCGGTAGAGGGAGTTATGGCCAAAAGAGTACAGCGTAGTCCGAAGGGTCGAGTCAGGTGAGCCTTCTACGCACCCATGCCGACTCGGCACGACTCATGCCGAGTCGTACCTGTGACTCAAGGTGCCGACTCGACACGAGTCAACTCTCCTTTTGCGCACTGTTGTCTTCGTATTTTGACTATAACTTGAGCTATAGAGCTCCAAATGAGGCATAGTTTGATGCTACGGAAACTTTAAAGAGTTCTATACAATTTAATATTTTATGATTGAGTATAATATATTTTTAAGATTCTCAAAATAAGCTTGACATTTTATTACTCACTTGCTCTTTCTTCATTCGGACTCTTGTTTGCACTCGATGTAGTGCCAATAGTTATAGAACTTCGTGGTGATTACTTGGGGACTTACTAAAGGATTGTAAGGATATTTTATGACCTTGAGAATACATCTTATACATTGGATTTTTATAGTTAATAAATATATTATTGTGAGTTACTATTTGCATACAAATGTTTAGTAATTACTTACTGAGTTGCAAGCTCACCCTCCCTTTACTGTTGGAATTTTTCAAGAACCCATTTAGACTTATCTTGAAGCTTGCATTGGAGTTTTAGGTGGGCCATAATGAGTTGGTGCATTTGACCTTCATCTTGCATATCATGTCGGTATATTTGTATGTCTATTGTGTAAATATTGTCATATGTACATGTATGTGTGATGAGTGTGAAAAACACTTGTTTTAAGCACCTTATTTTATTGCATCTTAGGCTTAGTAGTTGCATTATTAGTTAGTTTTTAGTTAATTTAGTTAGTTTTGTTATTTTATCTTAATTATTAGGATTTAGTTATTTTTAAATAATTTCTTTTGAGTTGTATTTTATAGGATGCATTGGGATGAAGATTGGATGGGCTAAGGACTCAAGATAAAGAGTTATCTACATTGGGATTGTGCATCGCCATGCCTCATTTATGCATGGTCGTGGCTGAAAGTTATTTTTGGCATGGCCATGCCAAAAATCGTGCACGGCCATACATGACTAAAGGATCAGTATCATGCCATTTTCTTGCGCACCCATGCTATTTTCTTGCGCACCCATGCCTGACTGATGTGGCAGCCAATTAGATGATAGTTTTCAGCTGAATGTTAGATAGAAAGGAACTTATCTCTTAGTTTTTAATTAGATAGAGTTTAAAAGGGGTTAGATTACCTTTCTCACTAGGTCTTTGGGTCTATAAATAGGATCATTTACTTTTCATTTAAAGGTTGTTCTTGTTTTGGTTCTTGTTCTTATTTTTATTCTTATTCTAGAACTTGTTCTTGTTCTTATTTTTAGTTATTTCAGAATACATTTTTATTAGTTTAGTTCATAGTAGAGGTGATACTTGGCTTAAAATTAAAAGAGCAAAGCTTCCTGATATCATTTGAAAGGGGTTTTTCTTATATCACTCTTTTATTTAATAGTTATTATGCTCATAATGGTTTTCATTTCTTATTTATTTTCTTTTCTCTTTAACATGAATAGCTAAATCCTTTTTAGGATTCTTATTCTGAATTGATCATGTGCTTATTGTAATTATGTTAGGTTGCTAGATCTAATTCATTAGTTGTTGTTATGCTTAATGTCGTTTTAGGACTGATCAACCTAAGATTGAATTGACACTATAGGCTTAATCGAGAGATAGGTTCTGTAGGATTAGGCAATGATCTATTGATTGCTTGATTAGTTGAGAGACAATTAAGTGGATTAATATTGATTAAAGGTTGTGGTTTAAAATTGGAATTAAAAGGCGTTAGGTTGGTGAAAGTTAATAAACTTAGTGTTAATTAATCTCTAATTAATTATAGGTTTATCTGAGAGGAAAATCTATAGTTTTTAAGATCCCTTCAAAATGAATTAGAACTAGTATAGACCTAGTTGGGTAATCAATCCTTTGAAATGGTCCAATTGAGAATAAGAACCCTAGCTTTTAAACTTTGCATTGAATTTACATTTTTACCTTTCTTAATTTAGTTTCTTTGAAATTCTAAACTCTATTTCGTTGTCTAAACAATCAAACATTGTGAGTATTTCAGTATTCAATTCATAATCTATGTGGGACGATATCTTTATTTACTACTTGATATGATTTTGTATGATATAATAAGCAATGTATGCTCATATGAGAATTTGTATATATATATATATATTACATATGAATACAATTGAGTAAAGATTTTTCTTATGCCATATTCCTGGTAGATTATTGCCACATGTATGATTGTGTTTGAGGGCGTCACATTTTCTGTTTCATTTTTTGAAATTTTCTCCTTATTTTTTTCTTGGTCTCCTTCTTTTTTCTTTTTTTATATTTTTATTTTCTCCTTTTTTACTAAAAATAAAAATACCCCAATTTATCCTATTTTTCTCATCCCCTTCTCTTTTTTTTATTTTCATATTTTTCCCCCTCTCCTTATTTTTTCTGTTTATTTTTTTTTTTAATTTTATTCTTATATATTTTCTCAGTGAGAGGGTGAGACCTATCTCCTGAAAGAAATTCATGTTTCGTTCCTTTAAGAACTACACAACTAGATCTTGGTTGTTTCAGAACTCCGCCTTGCTTCATCTTCACTCTTATTCTGGAAACATCACTCCATTAACTTACAAAAGCATATAAATCAGACAATAGAATATATACATCACTACATTGTGGTTCTATATTAAAGATATTGCTCGCAGCTCTTTCAGCAACCTCTAAATTAAAACGAATCCTACAAGCACTAAGGAGAGCTAACCATCTCATGGAATTCGCTTCAATGAGCATATTTTCTATTAATTCCTCTACTTCTTCCAATTTTCCACATCTACCTAAGATATCCACCATACAAGCATAATGTTGAAGCTTTAGTACAATAGGTTTAATAGCAATAATCAAGGAAAATCCTTATAATATAGTCATAAATCAAGGGATTCAGTCAACTCCTATTTTGTATACTAATCAGTCAATTGTACAGATATTTTATTCCTATTGTATATTAGCTTTGTTTGTATAAATACACAACCAAATCAATGAATAAAAGCATCCTTTACAAACAATTTTTGCTGTTAGTTTTCATGGTATCAAAGCCAACAAGCTGAAGAAAAAAAAAGCTTATGATCCTCAATTCCATCTCTTGTTGTTAGCTATCTAACATCTCAACTTCTTTCAATAATCCTACTCAGAATCATGTCCTCTGAAAGCTCAACCAATAATAATTCAGGCACTTCCTCTCCTCAAATTACATTGCTAGGAACAACGACAACCAATGGAAATACATCTATTATAACCATTAACTCAACTCAAGTCCCCATCAAATTGACAAAAGGTAGGAATTATGTAGCCTGGAAATCATAATTTGAGAATCTCTTATTTAGTTATAGATTAATGGGTTACCTCGATGGCTCCAATCCATGTCCACCAGTAAGTGTTGAAAATATATCAACAAAACAAATGGTACCATACCTAAATCACCTAACTTGGCTTTGACAAGACAGACTTATTCTCCATGCCATTGGGGTTGAGTTTGATTTGTGAAATTGTTGTTAAGGATGTTATAGTAAGGATAGGAAAAAATAAAATGAAGCGGGATTTTATGCCCTTACCTCTTAGTGAATTTGATGCTATATTAGGTATGGATGCTTTGAGTCGATACCGAGCAAACGTGAATTATTATGAAAAATGAGTAGTGTTTGAGAAGGAAGATGGTGGAAAAATTCATTTTATGGGAGAAGGTAGGAAGGTGCCTACTAAAATTATTTCGGCTATGACGGCTACGAAATATCTTAGGAAATGATATAAAGCTTATTTACCTTTTGTGATTGATAAGAAGAAGGACTAAATTGTTTGGAAAGTGTGGCTATAGTGAACAAATTTGGGGATGTATTTTCAGAAGAATTTCCAGGATTGCTACTTGAAAGAGAAATTAAGTTTGGAATTGAACTTTTATCGGGAATAACACCTATATCACAAGCACCGTATAGGATGGCTCTGGCTGAGTTAAATGAGTTAAAGGTATAATTACAAGAGTCATTGGATAAAGGATTTATCTGACTTAGTGTCTCTTTATAGGGTGCACTTGTTCTATTTATGAAGAAGAAGGATGGATCGTTGCAATTATGCATTGATTATAGATAATTGAATAAGGTTGCTGTTATGAACAAATATCCTTTGCCAAGGATAGAAGATTTGTTTGATCAGCTGCAAGTAGCAGTAGTATTTTTAAAAAATAGATTTGAGGTCTGGTTATCATCAATTGAGGATCAAGAAGTTAGATGTTTCTAAAACTACTTTTGGAACAATGTATGGACATTATATATTTTTTGTGATGTCATTTGGGCTGATGAATGCACCATCAACATTTATGGATTTAATGAACTGAGATTTTAAACCTTATTTAGATAGGTTTGTGATTGTGTTCATTAATGATATTATAGTATATTCTAATTCTAGAGAGAAACATGAGGACCATTTAAGAATAATGTTAGAAATTTTGAGGGTCAATAATTGTGAGTTTTGGTTGGATAAGGTGATATTTTTAAGGCACGTGATATCTACAGAAAGGGTATACGTGGATTCTAATAAAATTACTGCTATAGTAAATTGGGAACCACCTAAGAATGTAATAGAAGTTTGAAATTTCTTAGGTTTGGCAAGTTATTATAAAAGATTTGTACAAGATTTCTCAATTATTGCATCACCATTGACAAAATTATTGAAAAAGAATATGAAGTTTATTTGAACTCCTGAGTGCCAATAAAACTTTAATATTTTGAAAAAGAAGTTGACTTTTACGCCTATATTATCATTACATATTGATGGGGGTAAATATATGGTGTATATTGATGCTTCAAGACAAGGATTGGGTTGTGTGTTGATGCAAGATGGTAAAGTAATTGCCAATGCATCACGACAATTGAGACTGTACGAGCAGAACTATCCCACACATAACTTGAAATTGGCAACTGTGATTTTTGCATTAAAGATATGGCGGTACTATCTCTACGGAGAAACATGCCAAATCTTTACGAACCATAAAAGTCTAAAGTATATTCTAAGTTAAAAGGAATTGAATTTGAGACAAATGTGATGGGTAGAGTTATTAAAAGATTATAACTGTACTAGTGAGTATAACCCTGGTAGAGCCAATGTGATAGTAGATGCACTTAGTTAAAAATTGACAAGAAATCTACACTATATTCTTGCTATAAAAGTTCCATTATTAGTTGAATTAAAGAAGTTAAATGTTGAGTTTGGCATAGATAATTCACATGGTATTTTGGCTACTCTGAAAGTAAGACTACTATTAACAAAAAGGATTATGAAAGCACAAAAGACATATGATGAAGTAGGGAAGTGGTGTGAGTACGTTAAAAATGTAAGGAATAAAGACATGACGTATAATGGAGAGGGAGTGATAAGGATGGGAAAAAGAATATACATGCCAAATGAGAGTGAATTGAGAAGAGAAATTTTAGAAGAAGCATATTGTTCTTCCTATGCAATATATCCAAGTAGTACAAAGATGTATAAAATTTTAAAAGAGCATTATTGGTAGAAAGGAATAAAGAAAGACATCGGATTATGTTTTTAAATGCTTAACTTGTTAGTAAGTTAAGGTTGAGTATAGACATTCAGCTAGGTTGTTGCAATCTTTGCCAATACCAGAATGGAAATGGGAATATATAACTATGGATTTTTGACGTAAAGGAAGCTTAGAATGAAAGGGATAATATTGAATTCCATTGATTCACATACAAATACCGAAAATAATCTTCTACTAGCATGTTGATTCAATTGAATTCCAGGTTAATAGGCATCAAAAAATTATTAATTCAAAGAATACCGATAATTAAAAAAATAGGATTTAATTCATAAAATCATTAAAACTGTCCTTCCAAAATAGAATATGAAGAATAAATAGTGAATAAGTCAAAGCTCTAAAGAAAAAAAAACACAAAAGGCTCAACAAAAGCCCAAAAACACAAAAAAACATAACTAAAACTTTGAAGCCCTAAACAATTGAATTTGGACACCAAAACTGGGTCCAACAAGTTTTTAAAGTAAATAACTTGTAGATCTCTGAGCTAACTTCGATTTGATATATTATGGACCCCATAACTCTATTGGTACCAAAAGTTATAGCCTTTTAAAGCCACATTGCTCATCCCGGCGCTCTAAAAACTGCAGAGCTATTTAATTTGTACCATTCTCCCCAGGGCAGAGAAAATTTGACCTTGAATTACTAGCTGAATCATCATTAGAATAATCACCATGAAAAGGAATTAAATGCTTCACATTAAAAACATCAATTGTGCGAATATGGCTAGGCAACTTCAGTTGATAAGCATTGGAGTTAATCTTATCCACAATCTCTACAGGCCCAATCTTCTTAGCAGACATCTTATTGTACTCCCCAGCTAGAAAATGGTCCTTAGTAAGGACTTCCCACACAAAATCTCCCATATTGAACTCTATATATCTGTGTCTTTTATCTGCATCTTGCTTGTACTTAGCATTTAAATGAGACAGATTGTCATGAACTACCTTGTGAACCTCCTACAAACCTGTGACAAAATTAACTACCTTCCCATGAACCCTAGTCCTGCTTGGTAATGTTATCAAATCCAACGGGCCCCAAGGCTGAACCGAATAAACTACCTGGAATGGACTGAAACTAGTACTACGGTTCACATCATAGTTATGAGCAAACTCAGTTTGACATAACCTTTGATCCTAACTCTTGACATGATCCCCAACCAAACAACGAAGTAGATTGCCAAGTGACCTATTCACAACCTAAGTCTGCCCATCTGTCTGAGGATGATAAACATTGCGGAAATTCAACTGCATATTGACCATCTTCCATAAGCTGTGCCAGAAATGACTAAGGAGACGTGTGTCTCTATTAAAGATAATGGATGCAGGTAAACTATAGAGACGGTACACATCACAAAAAAATAGTTGTGCCACATTAACAGCATCCGTAGTCTTTATGTAAGGAATAAAATGAACTATATTGGAAAATCTATTAATCACCACAAAGATAGAATCATTACCTCGTTGTGTGCGTGGCAACCCCAGCACATAATCCATGCTAATATCAGTCTAAGGCTGAGAAGTGACCGGTAAAGGAATGTACATCCCAACATTAGTAGTTGTGCCCTTGGAAACCTGGCAAATTTTACACTGTTGTATATATTTCTCAACCTCCTTGCACATAGTAGGCCAGAAATATGCAGCCTGAACCAATTGCAATGTCCTGTCTCTACCTATATGACCATCCTCATGCAACTCTTGAATTATCTGCAAGCATAGACTACAATCCAGAATGTACAACTGGTTGCTCTTGAACAGATACCCTTCATGTAATAAAAAGTCTATTCTATGACTAGCCTGTACATCTTGCAGTATCACAGAAAAGTAAGGATCAATAGTCAATAAGTCACGAAAAGAATCGAAGCCAGGTACTTTAACCCTCATTATCACCAACAAATTACTCTGATGACTCAATGCATTTGCCACTCGATTGGTTATACCAGCTTTATATTTTATAACATAAGTAAACCTCTCTAAGTGGGCAACCCACCTTACATGTTTAGGATACACCTTATCCTGCTTATGAAGATGCCTTAAAAAATCATGATCAGTATACAAAATAAATTCCCTATAAAATAAATAATGTCTCCAATGCCTGACTGCCTGCAGTACTGCATAAAACTCCATATCATAAGTGCTATAATTAAGTTTGGAACTTGACAGCTTCTCACTAAATAATGCTACTGGCTTGCTATTTTGACTCAACACTGCTCTAATTCCCAATCGAGATGCATCAGTATAGAGCTCGAAGGGCTGTGAGAAATCAGGTAATACCAAGATTGGGGTTATTGTAAGACGTTCCTTGATCAACTGAAAAGTATACTCTACCTCTTAAGTCTAAGAGAATCGGCTGCCCTTTATACAGTCCATGATGGACTGAAGTGTGGAATAAAACACCTATAGAATGACGCAAGACCATGAAAGCTCCTAACTTTTGTTATGGTCTTTGGTGTAGGCCACTGCCTCACTACTTCCACCTTAGCCTCATCAACTTGTAACCTCTCACCTAAAATAACATAACCCAAGAAAAGTACTTTGTAGGCCATAAATACACACTTCTTCATTGCTGTATAAAATTTCTCCCTGTGCAGCACACTTAAGACTTCTCTAACATATTGCATATGCTCTTCATGATTAACACTATAGATCAGAATGTCATTAAAATAAACAACAACAAATCTGCCAATAAATGGCATCAATAACTGGTTCATCATAAACACTAAAGTACTAGGGCGTTAGACAATCCAAAAGGCATCATATGTACACACCCGCCCTTTAGCACACGTATGTGTGATGTAAGTATTGCATTGTATGCATAAGAATTAGTAGACTTTATTTAAGTATAAGTATGGGTATAAATATAGAGAGGGATCAAATTGGAAGGCAAGTTTAAAGTTAGTTGTAGCAATAGGAAGTTAAGAGGGGTATTAAATATGCTTATTGCGTTAAGGAGTTTTATGGATATATTTGGGGATTTGTGTGAATATTTAATTAAAGATATTATTATTGTTATTATTATATTAGTATTATTATTAATGTTTAAGAGATATATATGTATTTAATATGTAATTATGTTAGGAAGACTTTAAGGGGCATTTAGAGAGTTTTGATTGGCTAATAATATATATATGTATATTTAATGGTTTGTGAGTGTGTGTGTGTGTGTGGGAATTGTAGAGAAAATTGGAGAAGAAAAAGAAAGGCCCTTGGAGGGTTTTTAGAGAGCTTTCAATCTTACTTAAGCTAGAAATTCATTTCCTTAGGAAGTATTAGAGGGTCTTTTATATATTGAAGTATCATTTGGTAAGTTTAATTATGTTGTTGATTGATTTTGGTGGAGTATTGCATGTTGTCAAATTCGTGCCCTGCCTCTTTATTTTTCAATCCCATTTCTTCAACTATAACTGGAGCTACAAAACTATGATTTGAGCAAAGTTAAACTCCTTAGAAACTTCAGAGAGTCCTCTACATTTTTTATGTTTTGAGCCTGGACTGATTTCATTGTTTAGTTGGTCAATTGAGGCCGGACATTTTATTGCTCACCTTGATGCCCTATTTTGGCCGAATTGCTTCTAAAAGCAATAATTAATTCCACATATGTCGTAATTGAGTGATTCCAATTGGAATTGGAAGAAGACTCATAACCCTAGCTCTAGTAATAATTTGGGGGTTATTAGTTTAGTGTGTGCATCTTTAGGTCTTTTTAAGTTGGGAGCATTTAGTTGCATTTTATGATATTTATAGTAAATTGCTATGCTTAAGTGTTGAATGGATAAATATAATGTGTAGGAGTTGGAAGAGGAAGTGGAAACCCTAACCAATAAGGGAGAGCTTTGCTTGTGAAGGAGTTGAAGCTTTTGGTAGTAATTATTAATACAATGCTTACATATATTTAATCCCATATAACTATAACTATTTGACTATGTTTGATTGAATATGCCCTTGTCAATGGCAAAGATGATACATATATATTTAATGTATATTGTTGATTAAAAATGTGTTATAGTATATTGTGGAATTGTTTGAGTATATGTGATATGAATTATGATTCCACCATGTTATTGAAAATGGAAATGAATATTGAATTGTGATAGTGGAATGCATAAGTGTATTGATTGTGAGGTATGAATTGAAAAACACATATGGTGAGGAATATGAGAAAAACATATGTGTGTGGAGATTGAGCTCCACGATCTGAGACTGAGCTGGGCAGAGAGTCTCAGATGTGGCCATTCATATAATATATATATATATATATATATATATATATATATATATATATACACATGTGGGATCTGAGACTGAGCAGGGCAGAGAGTCTCAGGAATGACCACGAATATAAGAATAGAAATAAAAATATGAAAAAGAAAAAGAAAAGGAAAGAAAAGTGAGTTTTATATGAAACGTGTGTGACGTGTGTTGAGAACTTCGGCCAGCTACTAACTTGCATAAATATACATTATCGCATTATGATCAAATATATATATGTGTGTGAATGTGGATTGAATATAATATAAAAATAGGATGTTTGTGTCACACCCTCACTATTATTTACTCCATTAGTAGACATAATTAAAAAATTAATGATAGTAAAGAATCTCTTAACAACAATATTACAAAAAGTAAATACTAAACTTTATAGCTATTTGAAAGTATTTACATCTCTTTATACAACTCAAGGTTGACATTATATTTTATAACAAATTCTAATCTCATTCTTTTAAATATTTCTAGAAATTTTTGTCTTATCCATCTTCTTTACTGTCGTGGTCCACGGCACTGTCATCTCTCAGCTGCTAGCTAAGCAGATATCAAACACCTATACTGAAAATTTTAAAACAAAATGAGTGTGAGTAATTTCAAAAGGAAATTACCCAGTGAGTGGATAAAATATTATTTTGAAACATTATCATAAGAAAATCTTTAAATCTAACTTTTAGTAGTTTTAATAATAAGAACCAATGAATTTCAAATATTTTATTCACATTCAAATAATTTTCATGTTCAAAAATGACTACATACATTACTCGTTCGAAATTTTCATAAAATTTCCTTTTATTTATATTTATTATATGAAATAATAGGGATTCAATAGCTATCAGTATTAAATAAATACGCTATATTAATATCTATATAGCATCACTAACTAACCTTTCTCCCATATAATCAGAAATTCAAACATAAAATAATTCTTTTCTAATTCAAGTAGTATATTAAAAGACAAATCAGTAAATGAAACAAATCAACACCTCACCATACATTCATTGATAATATACTTAAACATACGAACAACAAGATCATCATCAACATACACCATCCATTGAAAATTATTAACTTAGAGTACTTCATACACATACACATGATATTAAGCGCAATATCATTCAACACTATAATATCTCACAAGTATTTATTCATATTCAGTACTTATGGTAACATTACTTAAGTGTGATCAGCATTTAAGCCCATAATAACTCAAAAGTCAATCCCAAATAATATATGTAGCTGGCTCCAGGCAACAGCTCTACATATATCTCAGATGTAATCTTACATATTTATGGCAAAATTATGTACCTGGCCCCTGACAACGACTATACATACATATACTCGGCCCTTAGCAATGGCTATACATGATGTATCCAGTGTAACACCATCACTACTATTTACTCCATTAATAATTGATTATAGACTTAAAGATATTAAAGAATCTCTTAACTACAATATTACAATAATTTAATACTAATATTCAAAATAAACTTAAGTGTTTACATCTCTATGTACATATTACTATTTACATTATATAAATATCTCTAATAAAATCTTCATCTTATCAATCTTCTTAATTTCTGTCGTGGTCCACGGTACTGCCATCTCTCGCTGCTGACTCAGCAGATATCAAACACCTATACTGAAAATTTTTAAAAAATAAAATGAGTGTGAGTAATTTCAAAAGGAAATTACCTAGTGAGTGGATAAAACATTATTTCGAAACATTATCATAAGAAATCTTTAAAATAAATTCCAATAGTTTCAACAATAAGAATCAATGAACTTCAAATATTTAGTTCATATCCAGTTAAATCTAAATTTCAAAACGACCGCGTCCATTCCTCATTCGAATATTTCATAAAATCCCCTTTTTTGTATACTTATTTAATTACTAAAATAATAAAGATTTAATAAACATCAGTATTCAATAAACATGCTATATTAATATATGTATAGCATCACTAACTAACCCTTTTTTTATTATATAATCATGAATTCAGACATAAAATAATTCATCGCTAATTCAAGTAGCATATTAAAAGAAAAAATCAATAAAAGAAATAAATCATCACTTCACCATACATTCTCGGATAATGTACTTAAACATACTAACAACAAAATCATCGTCAATAATGCACCATTTGAAAAATCGAAGTTTACAGCCAAACGGGTCGCAAAACAAGACACAGAGGCGCATGCCTAAGCCACAGAGGTGCATGCCTGAGACCAGGGGTGCATGTCTGAAGTATAGAGGTGCACGCCCTTGTACAGAGGCGCCAACCTCTGCTTAAGAGGTGCCAGCCTCTCGTTGAGGCGCTTCACAAGCGCACGCCTCTACGCTTTTAGAACACGTTCATCAGTCGAAAAATTGTAAATTTCCGACCCAAAACTCAAATTTACTTCACCAAATGAATATATATCATGCATATAACATCACAACTTAATTAAACATGCCAGAAACCACATATATCATATTTAATCTAAAAGAAAGTATCAAAACCCTAGCATTTGCATAAAAAAAAGGCTTAAAGTTAACTTTGAATCAAAACCCATAACAAATTCAGTTCCACTCACCACTTTCTCCAGCCGAAATCAATCTTTCCTTGTGATTTCCGATTTCTACTAGCTCTAGACCACTTGCTTCCTTCTCTTCTCTTCCTTCTTTCTTCCTCTTTTCTTTCTCTTCCTTTCTCTTTTCTTTTCTTTTTTCTTTCCCTTTCCTTCCTTTTCTTTCTTTTATTCTTCTTCTTCTTTCCACTTTAATCCCTCATCTTTCTATTCCTTATCTCCTAATCCTTCTACTTGCAATCCTTTCGATCAAGTCCTCATTTTCTTTTACAATTGCATCCTTCCAAACTTCCTTTAATAAAACCTAATTGTTTCTTATAAAAATATTATTTACTTCCTTATCAACATAATAAACATCAACTCTAATTCACATCAATTTAATATATTTGAATAATCCCTAATTATCATTAACTTTAATTAATCCGGTTCAAGGACACGGATGTTACATGACTGCTCCTTAAGGGCATTCTAAGATGTAGGGTTTGAATAATGTCGTCATCGATTTAAAAGGGAGGACTGCCTCTATTGTACAATCCATCAATCCTTAACTCATATAACCTTTCTGTTAAAGAAAAAAATTGGTCTAATAAGGCTAAAAGGAGTCCATCTGATATTGGCAAAAAGTTTAGGGTCAAAATGTCCCATATTCCAAATAAAAAAGAATGGAGCCTAGACTTTTGAAGTAAGAATAAAATTTTCGATAATGAAGTGGATAATCAAAGTATTATTTTTTTTTAATAAAATAAGTATAAATATATCATCACAATAACAATTAGATTATATTCATAATTGGCTAAGTTAAAAATATTGGCTCATACTACACTTTTATTGCAGGTTAATAACTTACTAACTTGAATTTCTAAATAAAATATTTTTCTAGTTATTACAAAATGAAGTTAGTTAACACTATTCACATTTATTTCAACGTAAAACTAAAATTAGTTATATTATTCCAGTGAAAGAGTGGTCAAGTGGTAACTTTTCTCTAAAGACATCATAAGGTGTATAATTCAAATATTATCGTTGTCAAAGGATCCATCGATATTTAAATTATATGATCTCTCTATTAATAAAAATAAATTATATTATATACATGTTACTTTTTTATTGATTAAATATAAAATTTTTAAAATATATATTATAAATCTCATCATTGTATATAATATAGTTAAAAATCTTTCAAACTTATAAAATGAATGATATTTCAAAAGCAACATAAATGGTTAGTTGAATATAGCCACAGGAAAATATTTTTTAAAAAAATTGATATATATATAGAAGAATATAATTTTCCGATTTTGTCTCAATATATTGAAAAATTAAGAAATTGAAGAACCAAAATTGCTCCAAACATTTTTTGTTCTGTTCAATTTGAATATTAAAACTTATAGTTTAATTCGATTCAGAAATTAGTTCTTGTCCAAATTGAAAATAACTAAATAAAAATATTATTCAAATCAAACTATTAATTCATAGATCATTTCAAAATCTTACCATGAAATTACATAACATTTAGTAGTTTTGTTTATCATTATTTTTTACTGCTAAATTTTAATTAATTATTTACTATGAAATTTTTTACTATACACTCTAATATTTATATTTTTATGAAAAAATATATTAAGAATAAATTATATTTTTGTTGTTGCTACTTATATAATTATTGAAATTACTCTGTATTATATAACTATAATTCTATCAATCACTAATTAGTAACTTTATATTAAATTATTGAAAAATTACAATTTACAAGTTTGATACACACATGAACACGCACATACAACTCTAATTCTATCAAATTAATTGTTCTAATTTTAGTTTTTCAGTTCTGTTCAATTTAGAATGCTTCAGGACATATTTCAATTTGAAGAATTTAAAATTTTTAGACCCATAGTTTGGTCCTGAGAAAAGGAAAGAATGGAACAATTTGAAATATATAATCTTTTTTTTCTTATAAAATAAAGAGAAAGTACTTGATATACTCAAATCATTTACTACTAGTAAATATATATTATTTTAATTTTAAAATTTATTTTAATATTTAATTAATATATATCAACATTTAATATATTTTCAATAGGTCGCAAAATATAACGTGTGTATATTCCTATTTATATATATTTACTAGTATTAAATGATTTGAGCATATCAAGTACTTTCTCTTTAATTTATAGGAAAAAAAAAAGATTATATATTTCAAATAGTCCTATTTCAATAGTTCTAAAAAAAAAAATTTATTTCTTTTATTACTAAAATAATTTAAATAATATATAAATAAAACAATAATAATAATAATTTAATTTAAATAAAATCTTTAAAAATTAAAATTTTAAAATTTCATTTTATTTGGTTCAGTTCCATTTTTAGTGTAAAAATTTTAGATTGTCTGATTTGATTGATTCTTTTAAAAAAATTTAGTTTCAATTCAGTATTTATATACACAAATTCCGTTAATTCGCTTTTAATCATCAAATGCTCACCCCTACTGTGAGATATATAAATAATAAATTCTCCAACTTCAAAGTCGGCAGCTTCCTGCTCAGCATCATACTAGCACAGCTACATTCTTAACAAACTAGTAATGTCCTTTACTTCATACAATCATAACATAAAGCTGGTTTGAATTGCTAGCAATTCTGCAAGCATCCACCGGAACGTTGATGCGCAAAATGTATTCATAGAATCTAAAGGTTTAATAGGCAGAAACAGAAGTTGGAAGAACTCATTTGAAAGATAACAACACTTCTTTTTTTTAACAAAAATCTTGATGCTAGCTAAAGACAACCAAGATAACACTTTCTTGCAATCACATTTCATATATTATCATACAACAGGCACTAGTAATTGGAAAACTAATACTCAGTCGATGCTTTTCTTTGAAGGACTAATCTTGCCGAAATAACTTCACAATAACTTCAAAGAACCTTCAGAAGGCACTTCCTTGTGCTAACATTCACAATGCAATCCAATCTCACAACAGTTGCAGAAATAGAAGAGTTTCATGGGAAGAATATGGAGCTGACCTTCATACACCTCAATCAATGCACACAAAGAAAATTGTTGTCCTAATGTGCTTCTAAGGTCATTATAAATAATTTCACCAGTTTCAGAACAATTAGAAAGATACTTAACAAAAAAATAAAAAAAACAAGCCATATGCCAATCAATATGGTTTTCTACATGAAGGGAACTGAAAAATACAAGCAGGCTTCAGTCCACCAACAAATCATGAATTCCCAGGTCTTGAACATTATACTAATCATTCAACAATGTATTTAAGCTATGTCATCAGATGTATGCTAATTAGTAATTGAGCTATATATGATATCCAACAACAATCACATGCAAATGCACTAGCCACCTGCTAGAGAACTCACAGCTAGCACAACTTTGCACTGAGGAAGAAAGTTCAGTTGAGTGCTTATACATTTGGCCTAGAGTGCAAATGCATGAGATTATAAAAACATTGGAATATGAACTTGCAATTCTACAAGTTTTGCCAGTTTTAGGTGCTGAAGTTCAATCAAGAAAAAGGATCCAAGTATGTTCAACTTTTAGCTATAAATTTGGCTAACACGTGAAAGGCGCCTGGAAAAGCACAGAATGAAAGCAGAGCCCAGAAGATTCAGGAGAATTATTTCAGGAAACTAGGTGCAAGGTGTGATTATCATCAAATTCATACAAGTAGCAAATAGTTTTATTTATTCATGTGACATAGATGAACTAGGTTACATGGACTTTGTAAGAGTATTACTCAAAGTTGTAGTGCTTGTCTACACCTACTGAAACATCCCAAGTGCAGCTCATTCCTTTAGGGAAAACAACCAAGTCACCAGCACCAATTTCAACAGGCTCATCTGTTCCATCAGGATACACCTTAACTTGCCCCTTTAGTAGAAAGCATGTCTCTTTGGCAGAATATGTCCAAGGGAATTTGCTTGGAGGGCAACCCCATCTATTCATTTATAGACCACATCAAAATTGACACAAATTATAGAAAAAAAATTGCAACAGAAAAAACACATTAAAGCGCCAAGAGTTTCACAATTTCAGAGCAGATAAATAAAACAGGAAAAACTTATGTAATTGGCAGCACCTCTTATTTTTCTTGATATGTTAAGCCATGGATAGCTGAGAGTTGTCCAACCCATACATGTTCAACCACTTAAATTCACTCAATTTAGTACTAAATTTCATGGTTCAAACTTAATGTGAATCGTGTATAGAAAATTTATGCCACTTGTTTGGAATGAATAATGTTCAAGAATCAAAGTGAACTGATTTCTTGCAACACTATACCAAATATTGCATAATTTCACTTCTCTCAAAATGCCTTCTAACATGCCTTGTTTTGTTTTATGTCGAAAGAATTGCATTGTAGCAAGCATAACCTCTCCAAACTACAGAATTGACTAAAAATGATTCAAATGAATTCTTGAACTTTTACAGTTTTCAAGAACTATGTTAAGTTTCTTTTCATCTCAGCAAAGTGTCTGGAGCAACATCTCTCATTGCTCCTTCAATTGGAGGCCAATAACCAAATTTCTAGCAAGTTCCCGCATCAAATTTTAACCAACATAAATGTTCTCATTAAACCTAAAATCTTGTAACCATTTTTTTCCCAAAACAGGTTAAAGCTTATATACAGCACTAAAACTGAGTGAAAAGTTAAGAGCCTGAAATTAAACCCTAAAACAGACCAGAAACAATATCATCTGCAAGAAAAAATCTCTACGAGCTAAGAGAACTCCACAATTTATCAAGTGGATGTAAGGAATTAAATGGGTTATTAAAAGATTGCAAGAAACCCAAGAAAGAAACCGCAGAGCAATCAAAAACATAAGGGATAGGTGATAGAAAGGGCATACTAACTTGGGCCAAGAACGGACTCCAAGCTCAGTGAGCTTGGACTCAGGAGGGTTCCTGACGATCTTGATTCCAGATTTCTCTATAGTCACTGCCTCTGCTTTTATAGAAGTAGGTGTTGGAGTTGGAGCTGCCATAAGTCTCACTCTTCTTGTTCTTGACAATGGTATTGGAGAACAATTATTTAAAGTAAAAGATAGTGTGCATGCCATCCCTTCATATAATTTTTATTAGCAGCTCCTTTGGGAGTCTGAGAGGTTTCCTTCTTCTCTTTTTGGTTATTATTATTTTTTTTTGGTTATTTATTATAACGTATGTTATAAAACAAACCACAAATAGGCAATTATCAAAATGAGCCTATGAGCCTATGAGCCACTCATCTCCCATCCTTTACCAAATGAATGTAGGAAAAAATGCATTTTTTTACATTGCACTTTTATGATTCTATTCATTGATTCATTTTTTTTGGGGTCAAAATTTTAGTTTGGCAAATATGTAATTTAATTTTTCTATTTTAAATTATTGGTTTGATTTTCAAACTACAATAAATCTTTAGCTAATTAATGAGCATATCAGAGATAATTTCTTAATAAATAAAATTAAATACATTCGACTTCTATCAAACTACGAGTTTCTAAGTTCTTTTACCATAATTCTCCTACCTCTACTACAACACAAGTTAAATTAAGTAATGTCAAATGAATGGAATAGAAACTTTAAGAAAGATTGCATTTTGCACTACAATAGCTGAAAGAAAATTGAAATTCAAATGGGGAAGTTAACATAAATGAATGATTGTGCTAACGACGAGCACCTGAAGCTAGCAACAAAAACTACAATGGCTACAATGATTCACAAATAAATTTGAGTTGATGTGCAATAGACTATTTGAGTGTGTGTGTGTATATATATATATATATATATATTATCGTGGAACTGTTCTCCCCGAGCTCGTCTTGTATTTTTGAATTTATAGCTGAAGGAGTTATCGTTATCTTCATATTTTCCAGCCACTTTCCATTTTCTTTTATCAACTTCCCATTACTGCCCTACTACTGCTACCTTGTAGGTGATAGTTTTCACGTTCCCATCTTTTTAATCATGGTGCACTAATTTCTCAACCACACTTTTGACTTGGTTTAAGCTTAAAAATGGGCTTATGAATGTCGTTGTAAACCGAACTTCAATAATGAAATAGGTCGAACTGCAATTTGATAATGGGTCAGAGAACACGTATGGCCCGTTCCAAAATTATGATGCCAATAATTGCCCCTACATATGTCCAACCCACATACATATATGTCTTCTCCTTGTACTAGTTAGGCCATATTTAGTTTTGTTATAAAATGAAGCCCTTTGTACAATTTTTACCTTATGATGAATGGTTCCAGAAACATGAGGAACCCAAAATAAATAATGAAATGATGACACAGTGGTGGAAGGACAAATAGAAAGAACGATTACTTCCTACTTCTTTCTCCTCTCCTAATTCAATTAAATTTAAGCCTGCCACTTTTTCACTTTTTCACTTTTTTAAAAGTACTTTCCCTTTTAGTTTTATTTTTTTAATTTCAAACACCCAAATTCTTTCAAATGTGCAGCTCCAATAATCACTCATTTTACAACTTAAACACTTAAAAAAACTTGAATTGCTTTTACTTCTCCTATTTCCAATTCCATTTTAAATTCATACACTCCAAAACTTCAAGGTAAAACCTTCATCTCATTATCCTCATCCATTTATTTCTTTTTATGACCTACTTTATTCTTCTAAATTATCTCCTGAAATACCACCTTCTACCAAGAACCTGAAATATCACCTTCCACCAAGAAGTGATATTAGGATGTTTTTCTAGCACCAACAATTGAAGAAGAAATCATTAACGAGCCATTTCCTCTTTCTCTAAGCACTTTTATACAACCAGTATTTAAGTCGTTGCCTTCAACCCCTATAGTTTCCATCAATTGAGTTTTTCTCCCAATAATTTCTTTTCTATAAAGAGTTGCTCCTCGAAAAACTAAAAAAATGGTAGTTTACCTCAGTCGATTTTCTCATCACTTCCCATCTCACAAATGGATTTTTAGTCTCGGTATAATTTGAGCATAGGTTTTTTGGATGGAATAAATAATTTGAAATTAGTTCATTTTTTTTACCATTCTTTGGCCGAAATTAGTTTTTCAGCAAAAAAAAATTAGGGTGCAAATTGGGTTTTTATTTCTTTTTTAAAGATTTATGAAAAATTTGAAAAAGATTTCTTTGAAAGTAATTTGAATTTTTTGGTGCTTTTAGATCAAAGTGCTTACCTATTTTATACTTACTTTTCCCTGTCACTTATTCTTTTCTTTTTACTTTTGCAGCAAACATATCTTCTTTACTTTCTTCTTCAAAACATTCTTCTCATAAAAATGGTCCTTCAAATGCTCCTATGGTTGACAAGGTGAAGTGAAATTTTATATTCACTTGATTCTTATTTCCTACTGTACTCTTACCAATTTACTATTTACAAGAATCGAATTCTCCAAGTCCCAATATAATAAAGATCTTAGGGACACTACTATTTTGGTAAGTTCTTCACTTTACCTTTTAAAGTTTTAAACATTGGAGCTTATTCCACTATTTCACTTAGTGCAGCGACTCCAGCTACTTTCCACTACCAAACCATCTCATCTTCAAGTAAATCTCTTTCCCAAACTTTCTTTTAAACAAATGTCTCTCACATATACTAACTAACTCGATTTTTAATTCAACAAAAAATGGATCCCTTCTGGTGTCATAGAAGATGTCACTCTATCACATTTATCATTTTTAGCTTCGGATACAATTCTTCTAGCTTCTCTTTTTCCACTCTTTAAAAAATAATCTCACACTTAGAGCTTCCCTTTTAGTTACTCTTGACTCTGCCAACATGAAGTCATGGCATTAGGCAAACTTTAAGTAGAAAGCTTGAATTGATTAACTTTCTCCTCATTTTCAAGAAGATTGGAATAGGATGGGTATCATATAGCTTATAGAGATGAATAAATTAGGCCCTCCACTATATACCAAACTCCTTTGTGCAACTATGAGGTTTTGGTCTCCTAGGATAAATTCCTTTATTTTCCCTTTTGGTAATACCTCAATCACTCTAAAAAATATATTCATATTCACTAGGTTGCCTATTTTGGGATTCCAGGCTCACTAATTACTTGATCCTAAGGACCCTTCCGTTTTTGAGTTTTCAAATGCCATTCTCCGGTCATTCTTCTTACTATTCCATTATCAACTCAAAATTTAATAGTCGTACTGCTCCTTCCACTAAAGACCATATCAAGTTTATTTGGGTACTTCTTTGCAAATTTATTCTCTTTCCTAACATTGGGAAGTTAGGTATTGATTGTCTTCCTTTGGCTCGAGCTTTGGTGAGTGGCAAGCATATTACTCTTAGTATGATTTAGCTTGCTAAAACTTATCACTCCTCCAAACTTATATTTTAAATAAGCCTTTTTGCAAGTTTGGCAGTTTTTATGGCTCATCCAAGTATGGTTACTTGCTTATTTTTAAGCACTAAAGACTTTATACTTAATGCCCCTCATGTTGGCATTCAATTGATGGGCTATCAATGCCAGCGCCCATTTAGTGAGCTATTTTTTTCTTCTGTAACCTTGAGATTGATAGGTGACTTTACATTTTTAGAGATTATAAGGCATACAATCCTTGGCTCAAGTTCTTCAAGATTCATTATGAAAAAGGACTTTCCACTCTAAAATTAAAGCAATTATATACTTACATTTCTTGTCAAACTCTAATTCTTGGAGGTGCACTGGCTTTCAGTAAGTTCAAGCCATCTTTGGCTTTTGAGTTCTATTTTCCCTCCTTTGGAGTCGGTAATTTATCGTACTCAACTTTTTCCTCCTACATGCTTTCCACTTTCCCAACTACCAACTGTACCAATAAAAATGGAAATTTTGTCTATGGAAAGAAAGTGCACTGAGCTCCTTCATAATTTGATTATTGTTTAACAAAAAGACGTTGATGCATTTGGTTCTTAGTTTCTCTCTTAATTTTGTGAGTTTGATCTTGAGACCTCTGAGACCCTATTATTATATATGATTAAATTTTTTATCCACTTCACACTTACTTTTGATCACACCTTATTTCTTTTCTTTCATTTTCAAGCATTTCTCCCATTTCATATTTTTACCTTACCAAAAAATAAAAATTTATAAAAGAGACTGTGGCTAAATCTGCTTTTTCCCCTCGACCATCTATTGTCCCTTCTAAAAGTCCTTTTATATTTAAAGCTAAAACCAAAGCCACTCATTCTAGTGCTGTTGGGTTAAGGTGGTCTTAAGAAATCAAGACAGCTAGCCAATTTTTAAATACCTTAGATAACTTTATTTATTTGGTTGATGGTTAAAGAACCTACATCAGATGACACTCCTATTTTTATGGGGACTCAGAATAGAGATTTATGCCATTACTATTCTTTCTCCAATACCAGCTTCAATGGAGAAGCAAACAAAAATGATGAAGAATCTTTAGGATCTTTTGGCTATTCTCCTCAAGCTAACCCACCAGTTTTTTGACAAGTTAACTTCCCCTCTTGCTCTTTAAATATTTATTCTTCTCTTCCTCATTTTTCTCAACATCTTTCTACTATTTCTAAATCTTTTTTACACTTGTAGGTAAGTGAGGCTGACAAGATCAAGACATCTTTTATCATTGATGCCTTGAATAATCCCCTGTATTATTGGGATATTAACTTTCTTATGGAATTTCCATGGATTCTTCCTCTTCTAGTTATTCTCTTTCCTAAGAGGACATTGAGCATGCCAAGAATATTGTTCAATTTCTCTTAAACTCAACTTGCTCTCTCTCCCTTATTCTCAGTAAGATTCTTTTAAAGCTACATTAGTTCTACTTCGCCATATTACAGAGTCTCCCACTGTCTTAGATAATACTTGTGACATTATTGCCAAAGTTAAGTCTATTTTCTCCTTCTCTGCTAAGGTGATCGAGACCATTTAATCTTACATAGGTAAGATCTGACCCTATAAGGAAGATAGTGGTAGGCACAATGACATGGAGACCTTTTAGGAAGCCTATTCAATAGAGTTAGTACAAATTGAATAGGCTCATTTAGGCATCAAGATGGAGATTAGCTAGCTTGAGGAAAGAATTACAACTCTTAAAACTTATAAAGTAGAGCTTTTATATAGGGTAAAAATCATACTAGAGAAGAAACAAAAGTTAAAATTTAAATTTGATATATTAAGTTAGCATATCTAAATTTCATACATTAAGCCAGCATCTCGATAACCTTCAGCCTTAAATGATATAGTGGAACAACTTCTACAATAAAGTTGCACCTAGAACGTGCTTTTTATTGTGCCTAATGGAGAGTTTTAAGATCAATAGGTTTGAGTTCTATTTGAGATTGTTGCTAGAATTGTTTGTGTTTAATGGCATGTTGTTGATTTCTAGCCATTTTATTTATTAAATTTTATTAACACATTTTCAATTATGCATTTAGAATCAAACATATTATGCTTGTTATATTTCAAGAATAAGTGGCTATATTAGCTTACTCACCATTTTAATACACCACCTTTTCAATCATTTGGCCGTTGTGAAATTTTGCCCAAGTACACCATTATTATTTTTTTAAAAAATTCACTTCTCCGCTTTAAGTGTGTCTGTTGTGGTTTTATGCTCCATTCTACAACTTTAAATCCCTTGTAAGTCCTTAAATTAATAAAGCTAAACAAATAAAATGAAAACAAATACTAATGGAAATGAGTAATAAATATAACCTAAATAAATAGAAATTAAAATTAACTACGTAGAAGAACAATAAGAAGAAATAAAAAAATATGGCCAAGTGGCCTATTTTTATTTTATTCCATTTTTAAGTGGCCTTCATAGACAACTTAAATGGTTAAAAATAAAATAATTCCTGGCTTTAGCTATATAATATTAAACTAAACTAATCCTAAAGTTAACTTCCATAAAGTACAAATGATATTTTCTTGGTTGTCTTCAACAACTTTTTACTTATCTACTGGTGTAAGCTCCATCGTTTCTCACATAGTGGGAAAAGGTACTTGTTGTTGATAAATCTCTTGTATGGTTCTCCCTCTAAGCTAGCAAGCTAGTATATGTGTCCTTCCAATAGTTTTTACACTCTAAATGGTCCTTCCCAATTGGGTGACCAATTGCCAAGTTCCTTGTCTTCCCTTCCTGGAGGTAAAATAACTTTCTAGACTAATTACCTCCTCAATAAATGCTTCTTTCTTATATTTTTATTGTAAGCTTGATAAAATCTCTTCTTCTAGACCAACATATGATTGAAGGCTTGAAGTTCTTCTCTAGCCATTTGTTTTACCTCTATTAGCATAGCTTTACTGTACTTATGTGGTGTAAGATTATTTTGTTTGGCAACTTCAAGAGACAATATAACTACTTCAAAAGGAAGTACTACATCATGTTCAAAAACCAAACTAAATGGACTTACCCCAGTAGCAGTTCTTTTTAAGGTTCAATAAGCCCATATAGTCTCGAACAAAATCTTGTGCTAATTTCTTGGATTATTTTCAAGCATCTTCTTAAGGATCTAAATCACCACCTTATTAGACACCTCTACCTGTCCCTTAGCTTATGCATAGTGAGGCGAGGAGTTCAACAACTTAATTCTAAAATTTTTAATAAATTCCATTATCTCTTCACCAATAAATATAGTGTCTTAGTCTATAGTAATTGTTTGAGGGATGTTAAACTTATGAATAATATATTCCTTCACAAATTGAATCATATCTTTTCAATCAATTTTCTTCATTAGTAGGGCTTCCAACTATTTTATAAAGTAATCAATGGTAATAATGATAAAGCTATGACCGTCAAAGGAGGCAAGATGAATTTTTCCTATTATATCAATTGTTTGTCCTTTAAAAGGTTATGCCTTCATCAATGAGTATAGCTTTGCGGCTGAAACTCTTTGTATTTCTCCATATTTTTGGCATTGTTAACATCCTTTTGTATAGTTGAAGCAATCCTTTAGGATACTTGGCCAATATTAGCCATGTTTCCTTATTAACTAATGTACTTTTACTTCTACTTAATGGGCTCCACACATTCCAAAGCTTCTAGGAAGCTTAAGAACTTAAACATTAATCTATTGGATCCCTTTCGGTATAGCTCTCCATTGAGAAGTACAAAATTCAAAGTTTGTACCTTAATCTTATATGATACCTTCCTCCCTGGATGCTCTAAATATATCTTTATCTTTGCTCTCTAATCGACAATAATAATATCATTGATGTTGAATGCTTTTATTTGAATGCCTCTCTTTTATGATTGATGGATGTCTCCTTTTTTCCACTAAGATTAACGTATGGGTTAGCTCCTCAAAAAGCTTCATCCTTGATGCAATTTAGGCAAGCTTATAGGCCTCCTAATTAGCTTTTATGGGGACATGCATAAAGGATTTATTATCAAAGCATTGAATGAGTTGAATAACTGTAATATAATAAGGATCTAAAGAAAGAGAGTTGCATTTGTACTCCCCTATGAGTTACCTCAATATTAGATGTGAGTCTCCCACGACTTAAACTTCTTTAGTGCTTAGTTCATGCAGAATTTTACGGCCAATCATAAGAGTCTGATACTCTGCTTAGTTATTGGTGCACTTGAAGTCCAAATTAAGAGATAAAGTTGTCTTTACACTTAAAAGGAGATATAATTACCAACCCTAAACTTGCTATTAATTATGTATTTGAACCATTGAATTTTAGCACCCACGATTTGGCCAATGATTACTTACCAATCCTTTTAGTGATGAGGGGCCTATTTAATATATACTTCAATAAATTAGTTTTTGACACCACAAATACTTTAGAGAGAATCAAGTAATTCTGGAGTTTTGTGCAAGAAAAATATAGTACCAAATGTAGCTTCTCCACTAGTGAATACTTCATCTTTATGGAGTAAAGGCTCTACTCAAATAGTAGATGGCCTACTCATGGCCTACCTCACTATTCTAGTCTAAGAGAAAGCCTATGGACTCATGTGTAGCTATTACGTACAACTTGAGTGGAATCACTTCTCTTAAAGGCACCAAGAATGGAAGTTTAGTAAGGTACTCCTTAATTTTCTAAAAAATGGCATGGTATCTATCTTCCTACTTAAACTCCTCTATTTGCTTTAGCTTTAATAGGTCTTAAAACTCCTTCATTGTTCTTGCCAGCTTAGATATAAATTGCCTTAAATAATTTACCTAACCAAAAAACTTTTATAACTCCTTTTTATTCTAGGGAGGTGAAGCTTCAAGTATTGCTTTTGCCTTGTTCTTATCTACCACCATACCTCTTTAGTGCTCCAAAAAGTGTAAATAATTTCAGCCTACCACCAAATATGCATTTGAGTAGGTTAGCTTTAGGTTGTGCTCTTTCATTCTTTAAAAAGCTATTTTTTTAAGGTGTTGTACATGGTCTGATGCCTTTTCTGACTCTACTACAGTACCATCAATATAGATATTCATATGATGGCCAATTACATCATAGATAGTTGCATTCATGGAACTCTTATAAGTTGTGCCATTATTTTTTAGCCTAAACAGCATCACATGCTACTCAAATATGCTGATTGAACCTGGACATCTAAAAGTTATCTTCGAAATGTCATCCTTAGCTATAAATATTTAGTTGTAGCCTAAGCAACCATCCATGAAGGAAAATACTCTTTTTTGTCGTAGTATCAACTAACATATCAGCAATTGGCATGACATATACATCATTCAGGATGGCTGCGTTTAGCTTCCTGAAAGCCATATATACACATAAATTTCCATTCTTTTTAACTACATGCACTATATTAGATAACCATTTAGTGTACCTCATAGGATGTCTAAAACCAACTTTTAATAATTTCTCAACCTCTTCCTTCACTTATAGTTTAATTTTTTTGACATCCTCTTGGCTGGTTATTGATATTAGTCAAATCCTTATTAAATTGAAAGCCTATATTACATCAGGCTTCTGCTTATATTGGGCATCTCTTCATAACTCCATATGAAATAGCTCTTAAACTCCTATAATAGTGATATGATCTCCTTCTTTAAGTTTTTCCTCAATATGGAACTGACATATATTATTCTTGGCTCTTTGTGAGTGCTAAGATTTACTTCCTCCAATGAATCTTGCATTACTAGCTTAGTATCTTCTAGTTTAGCTAGAGCTTCTTCTAATTCCTGAATTGAAAGCTCCTCATTATCATCATTATGGTCTTTTTCAAAAATTACTTATGTGCCATATACCTCAAGATGAGCCTCCTATTTTAACCTTTCCACCATTTGCTACACATAGGCTTTCCAAGTAGTGGCTGTAATTACCGCCCTTTCCTCTTAAATAAATCTAATTATTGAGAACCTTGATAATTGGATGAGATTTTAACATAAAGGCATGATGGCTATTTTAGCTAAGATCTCATTGGCTATATCTTAAGTACTGTGTGCTTTTTTTTCCTTGGGTATTTGATAAGCTTTTAATTAATAACTCTTCTTTCTGCCTTAAAACTTAATTGGGCCAATGTTAAAATCATAATATTGACCTTCAATTACATCTAAATATATATGAAATGGTTGATTGTCTGCCTATACTATTTCCACTTAATCACCCTTCTATAACAAAAGGAATTAGTGAAAGGGGAATGGTACACACTAATTGGTATGTATCCAATCTCTCTTTAATGAAGCATTATAGATTATAAATGAATTAATAACAAAGAAAGCGGCTAAAGAAATTTTATTCCTAATCGTGATTTTTATTGGAAAGACTTCTAAAGTTTTTATGACTTCTCCAATGAATGTTGATATTGAGATATCAATTGAAATTAAATCCTTTTTTGTCTTTCAAAAGGTTGTGAGCATTTTAAGTGACATAATATTAACAGTTGACCTATTATCCACCAACACCCTTAAAATAGGTCTATCATTCATGTGGGCCTTAATGTATAAAGTCTAGGTGTAGTTAGCCATTACTGGGGATGGCTTCTTTAGGATTACTCTTTTTGGACTAAATAGTCTAGTGGCTTGAATTGTCACACCACTATACTCATAATTTCATTTCATCATAGTTGCCCTCCAAGCCTCTTGAGGCGAGCCTTATATTTCTATAATGTCTTCCTCATATTGCTTTAATTTGAAAGAGGTTGCTAACTCAACTAGAGTAATGGCAAACCTACATGGTATAAGAATGTTTCTTACAATGAAACATCCTTTAAAATCATCTAAATGACTTACTTATTTAAAATTTGCCTCATTTAGGTTGTAAAGTGATGAATCATCTAAATGTGACTCCTTGTCCTTAGTTGCTTTTTTGAAAAATTTGAATTTCTTCCTTTGTGGAAGTTCCTTTAATTCAGTATCTCCTAAGCTTATATACGGTTCTTTTATCTCTTTTTGTTGCTTCTTTGCAGCTCTCTTTCTTAAAAAGCCTTTTCTTTTGAGCCTTAATCAATGGTTCCAAGAACTTTTTATATAGTACCCAAAGCCACCAACTACTTAGCTTCACCATTGAGGAAGGATGAATAGAGCTTGCTTTTCTGACCCTAGTTAGATAAATGGCTTCCATGATTCCCTATATTCATTATGATACTCCATTTTTTTCTATCTTGCATGTTTTTTTGGCATTCAAACTTTCTTTGCCTTTCCCTATATATCTTCCTTTGCCTTTAACTTGAGACTAATTATTAAGTAGAGATCTATATGTATAGAATTGATTATATCTACTAGGGGATAGGGGTCCTTATTAATTAACATGGTTTCTTTCTTTAAAAATTTCAACACTCTTTTATTGATTCTATCCTAAACAATAGTGTTATGATTAAAAGAGAGATGAAATTTATAATATGCATTCCCTTTCATCTCTTTTTTAGATGAAAACTTGTGATTTGCTAAAAATTGAATGAACTTCTGCCTAAGCAAGTAGTCAAATATCTCTTATATGAGGGTTAAGCACTAGTAGCATGCACTTTCCTTCATACCTCCAAAGTTTTCCCGATTAGTGATGGACACACACATGAGCCTAATTAGTTAAATCTACAATAGTTGCCTCAAGATTATTGATCTCCTAGTACTATATGCCAAGCACTGCATTTTTCTTTTAATTCTCCTCTTATAGTAATTTTTCATATTAAGGTACTGTGATTGCCAGTTTGTAAAAAGCTTAAGATTCCATCCCTTGAAACTTTTTCATAACTCAATATTAAGTCCCCATTGTGCCATCTTCACGTACTCTGTTCCAAGCAGTAAAATTTTACATCTATTGCGCATTTTCTTGAATTTAATAATAAATAAATTAGTCATTTCTCTAGCCTTTTGAGTGACTATGGATAGCTCAGTAATGCACACTTCTAGGCCTATTCTAAAAAATTATATCTAGAACTAATGCTTTATCTTTTACTAGTGAACACTGAGTTACAAAGTAGAGTAGCATGCCAAGTGAAGGTTGCTTCTATGAGGGAATTTTGGAATAGCCTTAATTTATAGTTTGGAAATTTCTCATAGTTAGCTAATTCACCACACTAAATGGTGAATATTGTAATGTGCTCTGAGGTAGATTACCCATCCTTATCAAAAAATAGTGAAAATCCTTAAATGTGATAACCTCTAAGGTAGGGGTTATCCCTATCAATTGCATTCAAATAAATTTTATTAAACTCTAGCCTTCCAATTTTGCAATATACCTAACCCGTAGAGTTCATGTCCCACATCATGTACTGCATCCACATCTACCACTCGTTGAGGCTTTTAGGATAGTGGTTTATTATGTCTTATTACCATTAGGGCAGTAGGGCTCAAACTAACTAAATCGAAAGTATCTTCAACTTCATAAGCTCATGGTTATGAAATAGAATTAGTTTTGGCAAAATACTTATAGGGCAATACAGGCCTACCATTATAGTGGCCTTTAGAAACTACCTTGGGGAAGCCAGCATTTTACTCTCTCCTGTGGGGAGGGGAATATCTTTCCTCATTGGCATTCCAAGGTTGGTTTAAGCCATCGAATTCATTCAGCTTAATGAATGATTGCCTTCAGAGCTCTTCTGAGTTTTATTTGATCATCTGTCTGTCAGGGGTTTTCAAATTTAGCGCCTTAGGACTGTTTTGATTCTGGGCTGTGATTCGACGCCTCAACTTTGTAATCATATTTGTCATAGCTTGGAATATTTTCAATTGGCTCTCTTCCATTCTCTTGGCTTGGTTGCGTAGTTCCTCTATAAGAACATTCATTTCAACAGTAGAAATTAAGGTAACATTATCATCATCTTGAGCTCCTCCAACAAAGGTTGTTGGATTCTGTTATGTCTCCTGAACATATTACACCTCTAGAGACACAATGTTTTCTTCAATTTGTTTGACCATGTGAGTAACAACTCTGTCTCATCCTACTACCACAATGACTTCCTCCGCGTCTTGAGACCTGGTCGTTTTCTTTTTTAAAACATTATGAGTTCTTGGTATAGTAACAAATTTTCCCCCAAGCATGCCAAAAATTATATTATTGGTTTAATTTGCAAACTATATCAAATCTTTAGCTAATTAATGAGTGTGCCAGAAATAATTCCTCGATAAATTAAATTAAATGCACCCAACTTTTATCAAACTATAAGTTTCGAGGTTCCTTTACCATAACTCTCCTAGCTCAACTGCACTTCAAGCTAAAAATAAGTAATATCAAATGAATGGAATAGAAACTTTAAGCTGAAAGATAGAATTTTGCAATTTTTTTTGTTGACATGGCATTTAATTAAGCAGAAAGTAGGTCCCACATGTATCGAATCATCACTCCGACATAGAGATTCTAATATGAAGCACCATAATAAATTGTAAAATTCAGCAACTTGATTGAAAAAAAAATGTTGTGACATCAAAATAGTAGAAATTAAAAAGTTAAAAGACTAAAAATATAATTTTCCCTTAAATTTTTATAAAACTCATTTGTTAAAAAATGTTTCTTCAAAACTTCAATTGCTAAAATTCAAAAAGTTATACAACTGACAATATCATTATTTTTTTAGAATTAAAATTATAGTATTGATTAAAATTTTAACACTATCACATATCTCCAACAACACCTTAAAAAAACAAAAAAAATCAACTCATAATTTTAAGGAATCCATAAATTTTATTCATATGCACAACAAACTATTTCAAAATTTAAAATATAAACATAAATTACAAGTTAACTTAGTGCTTGCATTCTCCCTCTCTTTTTTGAAGGCTTATTCAATTGTGAATATCCTTACTTAATTCCCGGATCAAGCAACTTAAAATTTTTCACCCTTTCCACCTCAAAACATTTCTATCACCTTGGTACTTGGTAATAATTTTTAAGAGTAAACAGATACCTAGTACTAAAAAGCAAAGTGACCATATTTAAAGCCCTTTTTCGGTGTTAAATTTAGGTCAACCTTTATGAATTACAAAAGAAAAACTGATAAATTATCTAGAAAATGAAACTAATAATTGTAAGTGCCAAAATTGTTATGTTAAAAGAGAGCCTTGGCTTAACAAAAAATGAAGCATGGAAAGAAGATTAAATGGCATTTCTATCATATGTTTTCCTTCTTTCTATTACAACCTTGAATTGATTATTCCTTTTCTTGACTTGCACACTAATGTTTTTAGAGTTTTTATTAGTGGTTATGCAGCTTTGAAAACAAAATAATGGGATAATATACAAAGAAAAGAAGAAAAGATCTACCATAAACATACATGTCATTTCCCCAACCAATCAACAAATAACAGATTCATGTCACACAAAAAATATCTGAAAAATGGTGTAAAATGGCATATCTGTGTGTGTGTAGCTGTGTGTGCACACGTGCTTCCTTGTATGCTTGCATTTGTAAAATAAGAATTAAATGCTATTTGCCATCTGAAAAGCAATGTAGGTCTACAAATTTCAAGATTTTTCAACTAAGTATCAATCTCTGAATGTGCCTTTGAATTTTATGGAATTAAAAATAGCAGCCAATACTATCATTAATTACTATTAACAATATTGTATGGATTTTGACAGAGTTAGTATGGATTCCCTCTAATTATCAATATTTCAAGATATTTTCTCATATTTTCAAATAAAAATGGAGGAATATAAATAATGCACTGTAACCAACTGGACAGTCTGAATCTCGCATTCTTGCCCTTATCCAAGTAGTTCACATTTAAAGCTACTATAAATTCTTCGGTAAATTACTAAATACCCCCAAGGTTTAATCAAATACATTATTCGATCCCTTATTTTTGAAAAATACATTATAACATCTCTAAGGTTTGTTTCTAATATAATTGTTCATCCCTCCGTTAACTTTTCCGTCAATTATAGGCTAAATTGTAATTTTTATAACAAAATATTTATTTTTAATCCTTAAAGTTTTGTCTTTCTACCATTTATAACCTATTTACTTATTTACCATTTATATCACTTACGTTGAAAAATAAATTATTTTATTTTAAGATTTTTCATATTTGAAAAAACTATAAATAAATTTTTTATATAGAATAATATTTTTCATATTTTAAATTAAAAATTATGATAAAATTCATTAGAAATTTTTTTATTTAATTAAATTTTATATTTTATATTTTTTGATAACTTATTTGGTTGGATCTTCTATAAATATCAATATTTTGTTTTAGATTTATCCCTTATCAAAATTTTGAATTTCTTATATTATTTTTAAAATTTACTCAAAATTTATATTGTTAAAACTTTACTAAAATAATTTAATTTAAAATTTTAATTATGGGTGAGCCTAAACACAAAAGTTAACATTTATGAAAGATCTAATCAAATAAATTATCAAACAATATAAAATTTATATTTTATTCAAATTATAAATAATAAAATTATCAAACAATATAACTTTACATAATTTTATGTATAATTATTAAATTTTATATTGTTGATAAAATAGTGAATTTAATTGAATTAGCTTTCTTTGTGTTTTAATGATACACCAGGCAATTAAAAAAGGTCGATACTATGCATATCAGCCATTTCGCATCGGAAAATAAGGGGACCGATCCGATATATAGGCGAATCTGGACTTCTAAATGACTTTGGTCGCTAAATCAACGATGTATCGATAGATTCGATCGTACCGGATGTTATCTTCTGGTATAGTGGCTGTTCATGGTAGGGTTCTGGTGAGGGAATAAGGAGAGGAAAAGTCGGACATACCTTTAACTGTAAAAAGGAACTGTAGCGGCACAAATATTTGTAAATTGCATTTCTTTTTAATCTTTAATTAGTTACCATGTAATTTTTAAAAAGAAAAAAATAGTTATGAAAGGCTGTAGAGGGGGGTGAATAGGGCAATTGAGTGATTTTTAGGATTAAAGAGAAATTAAAAAAATTGATTAGTGAAAGTAAGGATTGAAGAATGGGAGTAAAAGCATAAGAAAAAGCATGAAAGGTACAAGCAATTTAAGGAGTTTGGATTAATAACTAATCCTATATCTCCACCTCACTTATCCCTAAATTAGGATTTTTAAACCTCACACCAATCTATTAAGATATTGGTTGCAATAAAGAGATTTTTAAGGCTCAACTTAAATCTTTATAAAGATAGAGTTTTTATTTGATCAACTAAAATCAAAACCAATCTCCAAGCATTTTGATGGTTCACACTTAAACCAATAGTAGAATCAAGCCTTATTTCCCTTTAACTTAAGCCAAGAGAAGAGTAGAAGAGAAAACCTAACTCTAATCACACAACAAACACTCAATAAGTCGAATATATTTAAAGAATTTACAAATTGCAAAGAGAGCTTTGAATTGTTAAGAGTAATTACTTACAACAACTAACAAAACTTCTTAAATAATGTTTTAAAGCTTGTATATATAATATAGAATGAGAAAATAGCTGTTAGAATGCATTAACTTCATATATCATGAAACGCCCCAACTACCCTCCATTCTATTAGTACACATAACTAAGGAATTAATGATAATAAAGGCATTACTTCTAGAATTAGAAAGAATCTCTTAACAACAATACTACATATAGTAAATGCTAAACTTAAGTAGGAATAAACCAATTACTCTTTATACAATTTTGAGTTTGACATTCTATTACATAAAAATTTTCTCGTGTCATTCTCAAATACTTTTAGAATTTCCATCTTAACCATCTTCTTTATCGGTGTGGTCCATTGCACCTGTCATTTCTCAGCTGCTAGCTAAGCAGATACAAACACCTATACTGAAAAATTTTAAAACAAAAGAGTGTGAGTAATTTCATACAGAAATTATCCAGTGAGTGGATAAAAATATTACTTGCATTTATATCATAAGAAAATCTTTTTAATTCACTTTCCAATAGTTTCAGCAATAATAATCAAATGAATTTAAAATACTTTAAGCATATTCAAATAATCGTATTATTAAAAAATAACCACATTCAGGCACGATCCTGAGTTACCCCTCGAAATTCCTTTATATTTTTCATAAAATATTACTGGCATATATAGTAAATAATTTAATTAAATGCACTATAACCTTTTTTCATATAGATTATCAACTTATCTTACCCACACAAAAATATCATCATATCAACTATAAAAGTAACTCCTTTCCACACTGATCTTGTAAGTGAAATGAATCGAAACTTACCGACCTCTCACCTATTTGACCAGAAATTCAACCACAAAGTAATTCTTATATAACTTAGGTAATATACTAAAAGATCAATCGATAAATGAAATAACTAAACATGCTACAATACATCCTTCTATAATATGCTTAACCAGGCTCATAATAATATAATTATCAATATATACCATCCATTCATAATCTATTAATTAAAAGTACTATATACTCACACATGTGATCACAAGCGTAGGGTAATTCAATACTATACTATCTCACAAGTATTTATTCATATTTCATACTCAAGGTACTACTACTTAAGTGTGATCAATACTTAAGCTCATAATGACTCAAATGTCAATCTAATTTGATATATGTATCTGGCCCCAGGTGTAACACCCACCCTTTAATATACATGTGTGTGATGTGAGTATGGTGTATTACATAAATGATAGTGAATTTAGTATAATTTGAACTTGAGTATGTGGTTGTAGAGAGGGACTATATTGGAAAGGAAAGTTTAGAGTGAATTGGAACATTAGGAAGTTTGGAGCTATTGTGTATTTGCCTATCTCATTAAGGAGCTAGGGAGTAATTGAGATGATATTTAGTTATGCTTATCTTATTATTATTATTATTATTATTATTATTATTTGGTAGATAATTACTTAAGAAGTAATTATGAAAGGAGACTTTGGAGGCTAAAATAGAGGAGTTTGATTGGCTAATATATATTGTGTATATTTAATTATTTTTATGTATATGTGTGTGTGTTAGTGTAGAGTAAGTGTAGGGCTTTGAGAGGAAGAAGAAGAGAGTGGGTTGTGAATAATTCTTGGAGAGCTTTTGATCTTGCTCTAGCAATTAATTGGGAGGAATTAGGAAGTCTACTATCCATTGAAGTCATTTTGGTAAGCTTTACATGCTTTATGGTTTAATTTGGTTGAGTTAATTGTTGGAAAATTCGGGTAGAAATTTCTCTATTTTTCAGTCATCTTGCTATTGTCATATCTTGAGTTATACAACTCTGAATTGAGCAAGCTTTAATGATCTGAAAACCTCAGAGAGTTCTCTATATTTATTATGTTTTGAACTTGGTCGAATTTTGCTGTTAAAATTATCATATTAGGCTAGACATTTCAGTGCTCACTAAATATTCTGTTTTGGGCTAATTAGATTGTAAAATCCATAATTAATTCCACACTTGTCCAAATTGAGTAATTCCAATTGGAATTGGAACTAGATGAATTTAGGGGTTTTTGGATTAGTGTGTGTGTCTTGAGGTCCATTTGAGTGAGAAGCATTTTAATGCCTTCTTGTGTATTAGGGGTGAATTGCTATGGTTAATTGTTGGTTTTGGTATGTGATGATATATGGGAGTTGGAAGAGGAGAAGGAGGCCCTGCTCAATAGGAGGGGTTTTTCTTGAGAAGGAGTTCAAGCTTTTGGTAAGTAATTGTTAACTCAATGCTTATGTATAGTAATTCTCTTGTAACTAAAATTTGCTTAACTTGTGAATGCCAAATTTAATGGCAAGATTGTGAATGCCAAATTTAATAGCAAGAATGAGTATAAATATATGATATTGGTATCTTTGATGTGTAAGCCACCTAGTGTGGTATGATAAATATATATATTATGTTGTGAGTATGTTGAAAGGTATGCATTTTGCATCAATATGAGGAATATGTGTGTATGGAGTTTGAGCTCCACGATCTGAGATTGAAAGGGGTAGAAAGTCTCAGATATGGCCATTCATGTGATAATTATATATATGTGTATACGTGTAAGATTTGAGATTGAAAGGGGTAGAGAATCTCAGAAATGGCCACGGATAAATGAAAAGAAAAGAAGGGAAAGAAAAGTAAAAATGAGCTTGTGCATAATCATGCATTATTGCATTATGTATGTATATAAGTGTTGAATGTGGTTTTATTTATGAGATTAATTAATTGTGAATGTGGAATAGTAGAGTGGTTATTTATTGCAGGATTGGCCCTACTGTAGTAGGGAGATGAATATATTCTAGGAGAGGTTTTGCCCAATTTTGGTAGACTCCTCGTAGATTGTGTTTGTATCAATAAGTTATTATAGAGCTTAGTATACCACAAATGAATTACATTGTTGAGAAAATAGGTTGAGACACCAACAATGTTGTTTGTTATGATGTTAATAGATGTTTGGTGTAGACTAGTGTGTTTATAATGTATGGTTGTAGCTTGAATTGAGTTATATTCATATATTTTAACATCACTAGTAACTTTAAGGGTATTCTTATTAATTCACATAAATTAATTCAGCCTAGGTGTCTTCATGAAAGTTATAGTCCCCTAAGTTAGCTTTCTATAGCTTTTTGAATCACTCAAATCCGAGTTCGGTAGAGGGAGTTATAGTCAAAAGAGTATGACATGGTCAGTCGGGCAGTGCCTCTGCATGCCCATGCGCACGCCCATGCAAAAAAAAAGCACCAAACCAGGTACGTTCATGCACACGCCCATGCATGCCAGAGGTGAGAAATTGAGCCTCAAGCATGGCCATGCGCACGGCCATGCGCAGCTTAATAAATAGTTATGGTATTTTGACCATAACTTGAGCTATAGAGCTCCAAATGAGGCGTGGTTTGATACTATGGAAACTTTAAAGAGTTCTCTATAATTTTATACTCTGAGATTGAGTATAATTTATCTTTAAGATTCTCAAAATGAGCTTGACATTTTAGTACTCACTTTCACCTTTGTCATTTGGACTCCCATGCGTAGTCTAAATGTTTAATTCTTGTATTTAATGTGTAGCAATGTATTGTATATGTTTTTATTTATTTAGTTCTTAAGAAGAACTATATATATGGTTGTATTATCAATTGCTTATTGAGTCACAAGCTAATTCCTTTACAAATTTTGGTTTTTAGGATAGTTAGCCATTTGAGTTGTTGCTTGGATTAGAAAACTTAAAGCTTGGTTGTCACGAACTCAGGTGGGATGACAGCGTGCTTGATGACTATATCTCCATCCTCATATGCATTTCATCCTTTTGGCATCAAAGATTTTATAATAGAATTATGTTGTATTTGTATACATATGTAAATTATATGTACATTGTATAAATTAATACTTTAATATATATAAAGTATCTTTTCATTTGAGAAAAATTTTATTATTCATGTTTTATTTCATTAATCTGGACACGTCTATGTTGTACCTGGAGGGTGCTACATTAAGTGGTATCAGAGCGGGAATTAGATTCCCTTGGGATATGATACATAAAGTATTCATAACATCTCATGCATGAGTTTTAAATAAGTTTTTAGAAATCATATAGTTGATGTGCGTTGTATATCTCAGGATAGATGAACATCAAGCACTTTCTGTTGCCCCTGAAGGGTCGTCAGAGTTAGTTCATAGACCTGAACCTGAACAACCTCAACCCCAAGTCCCTCCTCCTGCTGTATATCCTTTTATACAAGAGTTTGTGTAGATGATGAGAAATATAAGTCAACCACCAATACTTGTAGGTAATGTAGTAGATGAGACCTATAAAAAGATTAGGAAGCAATGTGCAAAAGCCTTTGCGGGTACTATTGATCCTACAGTTGCAGAGGAATGGCTTAGAGGCACAGAGAGGATTCTTGATAGGTTTGATTGCACCTCTGAAAAGAAAGTGATCTATGCTGCTTCTCTCTTTGAATAAGATGCTCTTGATTGGTGGGAAATAGTACCGGTTAGCAAGAATGTACCTTTAACCCTAACTTAGGCAGAATTTCTAAGACCTTTTGCTGAGAAATACACACCAGCGGTGTATTAGGATTGAAAGAAGATTGAGTTTCTTGAGTTAAAATAGAATGAGATGTCGGTGGCTGATTACGAAGTATAATTTGTAAGGCTATCTAGATATGCTCCGGAAGAGGTAGCCACTGAAGAATTAAAGAGAAACAAGTTTGAGAGGGGATTGAACCTGGAAATCTAGGAGAAGATGGCCATTAAACCTCCAACATATAGAGAAGTGTTAGAGACTGCTGTGAGAGCTGAAGAAATAATTATAGAAAGGAATGACGTAGAGGCCAAAAAGAAGAAGACCACTGGTTCATTTTCAGTTCTGACTCGAACTAGTGGAAGTTCATCTTTCTGAGGCTTAAGCTTTCAAAGAGGTAACTTCAGAGGAAGGGGCATGAGTCGATCTAACCAGGCTAGGGGAGGATCATTTGGCCGTAGAATTGGGAGGTTCGATAATCGAAGAGGGCAAAATAGAACGATGAGTGGCTCATCAACTCCCATGTGCAACATATATGGAAAATATCACTCGGGTGAATGCTGGAATGTAAGACCGGGTGTATATTATCATTGTGGTCAACCGGGCCACTTTATCAGAAACTGTCCAGTAAAAAGAAGTGGAGAAGGATCCCAGGTGACTGTCCAAAGCAGTGCCGGAGAGAATAAACATATAGTTGCTATAGGAAGAAGTAGAGGTGGTAGAGGAAGTGGAGCTAGCACTTCGGGTTAAGTAGGATCTACTGGTCCATCTCGAAGCCAAGCAAGGGTTTATGCCATCACTAGGCAAGAAGCTCCTGCTACTCCAAACGTGGTCACTGGTATATTTTCTATCTTTGACCATGATGCTTTTATTTTGATAGACCCAGGATCTACTTGCTCATTTGTGTCATATGAGTTTGCTTTAAAAGTGCATGGTATTATAGAACCCCTAGAACATAGTTTATGTGTTTTTATGCCTGCTGGGGGTGTTGTAGTAGTTAATTCAGTTATGAGAGCTTGTCCCATAATGGTGGGTGATGAGACTTTGTATGCAGACTTGGTGATTATCAAACTAGATGAATTTGATGTTATTTTGGGAATGGATTGGTTAGCTAAAAACCATGCTATGGTGGATTGTTATACTAAGGAGGTAATGATAGATATTGGCGGACAGAAAAAGATGGTCTTAGTGGGAGAGAGAAAAGTTGTGTCTACTTGTTTGACTTCTGCAGTAGTGGCATTTTATTTGATTAAAGAGGGATGTGAAGCTTACCTGGCTAGTGTTATAGATACAACCAAAGTTAGTCTAGGAGTATAAGAGGTACCAATAGTGAGAGATTTTTCTGATGTGTTTCTAGATGAATTACCGGGATTACCTCTATACAGGGAAGTTAACTTTGAGATAGAGACTGTTTCGGGAGCGGCACCGATATCAATTGCTCCGTATAGAATGGCACCAATGAAGTTGAAGGAGTTGAAAAAGCAACTAGAAAAGTTGTTAGAGAAGGGGTTAATTAGACCAAACATATCACCTTGGGGAGCTCCAGTATTATTTATGAAGAAAAAGGATGGAAGCATGCGTTTATGCATAAATTACCGATAATTGAATAGAATCACGGTGAAGAATAAGTATCCATTACCGAGGATTGATGATTTGCTTGATCAGTTGAAAGATGCCACAGTGTTTTCAAAGATAGATTTGAGATCGGGCTATTGGCAATTACGGGTGGCCAATTCTTCTATTCCAAAGACAGCATTCAAGACTAGATACGGACATTACGAGTTCTTAGTGATGCCTTTTGGTTTGACAAATGCACCGGCAGCATTCATGTCATTGATGAACAAGACATTTCAATAGTATCTAGATCATTTTGTGATTGTCTTCATCGACGACATTCTCATCTATTCGTCGAGTAAGGAAGTGCATGAATAGCATCTTCGAACAGCTTTGCAGATATTGAGAGCTCAACAGTTATATGCTAAATTTAGCAAATGTGAGTTTTG
>CATIWO010105863.1:0-10764 GCA_949673435.1 Macaranga tanarius | reverse complement strand
TTAATAATTTATACATATAATTTCATTGATATATAAATTTTATAATAAAATTCAATAATTTGATTATATATACAAAATTTTTACTAGAGCTAGTAACTTTAATTTGATTATATATATAAAATACTTAGTAATTTAAATTTTCTTTACTTAATACTTAATATTAAACTAATGTTATACATATTTAAGTAATCTTATAATTAGACACCAATTACATTAAATGAGTTATATAAGGTCTTATACAAAATTATATAGTTTTAAGATTAAAGTACATAGTTTTGAAATCTTTCACTAAATATTTTAGCTATAATTGATACTTCATATTTTATAATCTTATCATCTTATGGTAATTTTAGTAATTTATTGATAATTTGTATTTCTTATATAATAATTTTATAGTTAATAAGTTCCCGAGTTAAATGTATTTAAACTTAATAGTAGTATTGTATACTACTACTATGTACATAGTTTTCTATTATATTTACTTGACATTAATTTTTTATATTAATATTATTTTATATTATACCTAAACGTATATAACTTTATATTGCAATTAATAGTTTTTCATTATATTTACTTATATACATTAATATACATTAAAAGTATGTAATTTATGCAATTCATACTAAATATACATTATAACTTTACATAATTATACAATTCATACTAATTGTGAATGTGAATTTACATTATAACATTCATTAATAAATAATAATACTATTAGTGTATTTCTATTAACAATACTATTATTAAAAATATATAATTTTATTATAAATATATAAATTTTTATTATATTTAATAATTTTTTTTTATATTGAGTTAGTTGTGAATAATATTTTATTTTAAATGATTTAAATATTTGTTGTAATAGTAATAATAATGAAATTAATAATTTTAATTTTGTTAATAATATATATATATATATATATATATATATATATATAACTTGATAATATAATGAAAACTATAAAAATAAGTTCAATAATAAATATTAATATCTATATATTATTTATTCATATAATATTCGATACTATATTCGGTTTTTGGTTCGATTTTTAACAAATTTTTAGTACCGTACTAAATTAGTAAGACAGTCCGGTTTTATTCGGTTATAGGTTAAACTTAATCGATTTGATACAATTTTTTTGTCTATCAATTCAAATTTTTGGTTCGATTCAGTTTTTGCTCTTTCGCATGCTCAATTCTAATCCCATCCCCGACTATATCCTAGTCCTCCACTCCCAAAAAAAAAAAACCCTCTATCCCTTTAATTCCCCAAAATCCAATGAAATCCCATGAAAAAAATATTCACCTAACAAAAATGTGAACGTGTGTAAATGTGTTATCTCGCAGCTGGAAGTGTTGGGGTTAAGGTGCCAAATTATTCATTTGATCCTTAAAACATTTTTTAGTTCTTTTTTTTGAAAGAAAAATAATTAATTACAATTAAGTAAATAAAAAAAGAAAAAAATTAAATTTTTTTTTTATTTTCAATACAATTATCATGCATTTCAAAGGCTCTCCAAAAATTTTCTTGATTTTTTTTCACAACAACAAATCTCATGATATTAATATAATGGTGAATGGGATGAAGAGAGGGGCAGGTGGAGGTACACCGAAATTTTTTTATGCTTTTTGGATTTTTTCTGAATCCAGCTTCAACTAGGTTTAAGAGTGGAGACACTCAAATAAAATTCATTGATATAGGTTGTCTTTAATCAAAAAAATTAATTGACAAAATTTAAGAAAATACAATTTTTTATTTTTATTTTTTTTTTTCAAAATTTTGTTCACAAAAGAAATTTTATAAAAAAAAAAAATACATTGAAGGAAGCATGTGTCCTTTTTTTTTTTGGCCTAGCACCGCTGTTCCCTTTTTTGTGTGTGTTTCTTTGTTTTTGTTTTTTTTTTCATTTTTCTTTTATTTTTTTCCATTTTATTATTTTAATTACTAATTTTATTTTTGGCTTTCTTACTTTTATGTGACATTTTTATTCATTTCTGTTTTTTTTATTTTATTATTAATTGATAGTTATTAGATTAACTACGGGTATATGAATTAAATAATTATTTGTTCTATAATTAATTTAATAAAATTAGGTTATTTGATATTATAAAATATTTTAATTAATTATATATTTAACTTCAATTTTTTGTAATTAATTAATATGCAACATAGCTGTAATTTAATTATTAATTATTTTATTGTGTACTGACTTTTTATTTTTTGTAGGTATGTTTCTTTTTGAACGGACTAATTAATAATTTTTCGTAGGCATATAAATTTGGTAGCTCTACGGGTTACTACACTTTAATTCTAATTTTGGTTTTATTTTTTTTTATTATTGTGTGTGGAAAAATGGTTGTAATTCATTTCATTTCCTTCTATTTCTTTGCATGCATTTTTTATTTAATCATTTTTGTTATTTTATTTATTATTAATTATGGATGAGTGGTGATATTGTGTGGATGTATGTTGTGAATCAGACATAATTATATGTAAATTGGATTAATTAATAGGATAGACATAGTTGTAAAAAATTGGAATTTATTTGGAGGCAATTGCAATTTTGCATGTAAATAAAGAAATAATTAAATAATTAAAAATAATAAAACACGAAACACAAACGGAGACCGATAGCAAGGTCGGGTGGGTATTTTAAAAGTCTATACCCAGTTTCCGAACCCAATCTCTGAAGATGGCTGTCGAGCTCTCTCCGTGTGATCCAGTTGCTGTATAAATGTCTTAGATCTCACCCGGGTGGCCACTCCTTTCATTGATTTAGGCCAAAAAGGTTTTGTATTTCTAGTGGGCCCTGAACCCGCATAGTGTCGTGATCGCCAAATACTTGAGCGCGCGTTGAACCTCGCCGCCTACAACTATATTATAAAATAATTTGAAAATTATTTCTAAGTTAATTGACATATATTTATTTTTAAACATACTTTTTTAGTTAAAAATAAAATTTATTTATTTATTTATTATTATTATTGTTGTTGTTGAAAATACTATTAATATGTTCAAAAACATAAAAAAACATATATCATAATTTAAAAAAAATTATATCGAGTGAGTCAAATATCACATTAAAAATTTAGTAATAAAATGAAACTTTTGCTTTTCAAATTAGTCTAATTTTGGGCAAGGTGATCAATTATAAGGATAATATTATAATAGACTTTACTCTGCTTTTTTTAAAAAAAGGAAAAAGAGTTACTCTGAAAAGAACAATAACATATTTTTGAATTAACAGGCCAAAATTTTAGATAGGATTGTAAATGAATTGAATTGTTTATAAATTGCACAAAACTCAACTTGATGTATCCTACAAAAACTCAACTTGATAAAATTTCATTTGAATTTGCATATTAAAGTTCGGTTAATAAATAAATTGAGTTCAAATTATATAAAATTTGAATTATAAATAAATTTAAATAAAAATTTGAAATTAATTAATAATTTTAATGTATTAATAATTTGATGTTAAATATATAAAGTATAAAATTTTATTCATAATAAATGTAAAATATTTAAAAATATATTATTAGAATAAAATTATAATTTTTCTTAAATTTTTATTTTCAATTTTTAATAAAGAATTTTAATTTTAATTTATATTTTTAAAATTTTTTTAAATTTATTTATACTCGTAGATAATAAATCCAAATTCAGGCATATAATAAACCAACTAAATCCAAATTAGTGAAAATTGGCTTGGGCTCGTTTATATTTTCCTTTTAGTTTATTAATATTACATCAGTATTGATGTAACTTTTTCTTTTATTGATTCTGTATCTTGTTTGCTTTTTGTGTTTAATTCTTCCAGAATAAAATGTTTTGGAAATCATTCTTACCCTTTTCACATTTTATTAGTTTTAAATATACTTTTTAATTCATCAATTTTTTTTTTAATATAACTGTTTGATAAATTTAAATTTTATTAATAAAATAAAATTATCTAAAAATAAATAAATTTTTTTTTGAAGGGTGTAAAAATAAATAGGACAATGATACATGTCCATGTGAGAGACACCAACAGTGGTGTCTCTCACAGAAAAAGACAAAAAAAAATTTGTCCAAATTACTATTTTACCCCTAATAATATTATAATATTAAAAATTATATAATAATAAAAATATAGTTATTTTAATTAATTAATTAATTAATTAAATTGACAAAATCTAAAACCTAAAAAAGAACTGGGTGAACCCGTCGTGTCATAATTTACAAATTCATGTATTATATATATATTTTTTATTTATTTATGTATAATATAAAAATTATTTAATAATAAAATATATATTTTTTAATTATTTAATTAAATAAATTGACAAAAATCTAAAACCTAAATAAGAACTGGGTGAACCCGTCATAGTATAATTTACAAACCCATAAATTATATCATATTATATTATTTTTTATTTTTTTATATATTATTATATAAATAATTGAGGGGGGCAAAAGAGACCTTTTGCCCCCCACCGAGACACAGGTAGGCGTCGCGCACAGCGACGCCTACCTTTTTCCTTCTTTAAATGTGAGCAAATTTTACAAAAGATGGTGAGACGTCCATCCATAAGAAAGAAGATAAAAAAAAAATTATAAAATTAACATTTTAAACCCTCATATTTATAGAGGAACAATATAATTATGGAAACTATTTAAGTAATTTCACGTATCAAGACACCTATCTTTTCCCATTTACAAATTAACAATCTAAAATTTAAATTTTCCAAGAGAATGTATTAGAATTTTTAATTCTATTATATATAGTCCATGATCATGCAAAGCATCAACCACAAGCCATAAAGTAATCATATCCCTTTGGCTACTTGTCACAGCATGTTGCAGCCTCACATTCTAGTAGTTACATTTCCAGGCCAAGGCCACATAAATCCAGGCCTCCAATTTGCCAAGCACCTAGTAACCATCGGCCTGAAAGTCACCTTTGCCATGACTATCAGTGCCCACCGCCGCATGACCAAATCCTATATTCCTGACGGCTTGTCCTTTGCAACCTTTTCTGATGGTCATGATGATGGTTACAATCTGCTAGGAGGTGATTTTGCGCACTGTTTGTCTGAGCTCAGCCGTAATGGCCCTCAGACATTCCCACAGATCATACTGAAAAGTGCTGAAGACGGCCACCCTATTACTTGTATCGTATACTCTGTTCTGGTCAGTTGGGTGGCAAAGGTGGCGCGTGATTTTCACTTGCCGTCAGTGTTTCTCTGGAATCAACCTGCTACCGTTTTCAACATCTACTATCATTACTTCCATGGCTATGGTGATGAGATTGAAAGTAGCATTAATAGTCCAGCAATTGCTGTCAACCTACCTGGGTTGCCCCCACTTGCTAATCATGACCTACCCTCCTTTTTCACTCCTGTATGCGATCCAAAATTGCATGCTTTTGCACTTCCAGCACTGAAAGAGCATTTTCAGATTTTTGACGAAGAAACCAACCCAAGAATCCTTGTCAACACTTTTAATGAGCTAGAGGACGAAGCTTTGAAATCAATCAAGAAGTATAACTTGATTGGAATTGGTCCACTGATTCCATCTGCTTTTCTTAACGGGAAGGATTCAACTGATACTTCGTTTGGAGCTGATCTTTGCCAAGGATCAAACAGTCATTACATGGAATGGCTCAGCTTAAAGCCTGTATCCTCTGTGATCTACGTATCTTTCGGAAGCATATCAATGTTATCAGAGACGCAAATAGAGGAAACTGCGCAAGCCTTGCTTGATATTGATCGTCCATTCTTGTGGGCTATGAGAGAAAACGATGGAGTAAAGCACAGAAAAGAACTGGAACAGAAAGGGATGATAGTGCAATGGTGCTGTCAGGTGGAAGTTTTGTCCCATCAATCGGTTGGGTGTTTTGTGACACACTGTGGGTGGAACTCAACATTGGAGAGCTTAGTTTCAGGTGTTCCAGTAGTGGCTCTTCCACAATGGTCTGATCAAGGAACAAACGCGAAGTTGGTTGCAGATGTTTGGAAGACCGGAGTAAGATTGGTACCAGATAAAAAAAGGATATTTATAGGTGAAGAAATAAAGAGGGGTGTGCAGATGGTCATGGGAGACACAGAGAAAGGAAGAGAGATAAGGAAAAATGCCAAGAAATGGAAGACTTCGGCAAGAGATGCTGCGAAGGATGGTGGCTCTTCCGATAAGAATCTCAAGGCATTTCTTGATGAGATTTTAGAACATTGTTAATTAAAAAACTAAAAAGTTTCCACTTATGGATTAGTTTAATGGCTGGGTAAATTATATGAGTAATAATAAAATTTTGTATTTTATAATATTTTTATTTTAAAATTTTAATTTGCCACAGATTGAACCTGGGACCAAAGATCTCAGGTACCTCAGCCTTTGACCAACTGGTTTAGGCCTCATCGGCTGGTTTTGTTGAATTTGATATTAATGATAATCATCCTAAAATTTACCCTATCTTTCATATTGATAACAGATCTTGCAAGATAAAAGCATACCACATATGATATAGATATTTTAATTGTGACATCATCAAATTTAACTAGAAAATAAATAACTAAAAAAATTAAATTAAAGTTTAATAACTAAATTGTAATAAAATATAAAATTTGATAACATTAGAAGAGTATTATCTTCCTTATTAAATTCACCTAACTCCATCCTAATTAGTTTTATATTAGTTATATTGAATACCAAATGTAATTATTAAAAATTATCATCATATAATAATTTAAATTATTGCAATGTTAAATATAAAGCCTAATTTCTATTCTGGTTAAAATGAAATAATTTTCTATTATATAGTTTATTAACAATTAATAAAATTTATACAATAATAAATAGAAAAACTCATCTAGACTCCATTGCACTTTTAAGTTTTTTGATATTTTATTCTTCCATTTTTTTTGGCACATTATACCCTTGCATATTTCATTTTTCGCACATTACAATTCTACACTTTTATTTTTCGGCTCATGGAGCCCTTATTGAAAGGATGGAAAAAATGACAGTTAAAAATATCTAATTTAATTCTTATAATTTTAAATTTTTTCCTATTTAATCCTTATAATTTTATTTTGAACAATTAAATCATTAAAATTACTAAAATAATTCAACTAAATTTACTAAACATTTTAAAAACTATATATATATATATATATATATATATATATATATATATATATCAAATTTTTTATCTAATTAAAATATAGGACATTTAATTTTAATAAATTATAACACTAGAAATATATATAATTTTTCAAATAATAAAAATACTTATAATAAAATGTGTACATTTTAATTTCTCATTAAATATTTATACAATTAAAAGATGTGAATGAAAAAATAATACATGATAAAATTTTAACTAATAAAAAAGACACATTAGTTGTTTAGTAAATGAAATATAATAAATTATATTATCCCATATAAAATTTATCATATTTATCCAAATTTATTTATTTATTATTCCCAAAAATATATTATATAATTTATAATTTAAAATAAGAGATCGATTGATTCATTATATATATATAGTAGATTAATATTTTATTTATTTAAAAATTCTTAAGTAGAAGGACTATTGATTTATTGAATATTAATTGTAAGAGAGATGATTGCATGCAATAATATTTTTATTTATTTTTGTTTGACAAATATTATAATTTTTTGCTAGTATTTTATTTATTGAATAACTCATGTATTGTTATTCATTAAAAAAATTATTATATATTAATTTTTGCCATATTTTTGTACTAATTATATAAATATTTAATGAAAAAATAAAATATATCGTAATTTTTATAACAACATACTTTTGGTATTATAATTAGATCTATTAGAAATAGATGACCGACATCTAACTATATAAAAAGTATATAGTTTTCAAAATTTGTAATAAGTTTAATGAATTATTTTAATAATTATAAGAACTTAATTATTAATAATAATAAAATTTATTAAAATTATAAGGACTAAATTGGATATTTTTAAGGAAAAAACTGTAACATCTGTGTCCTTGAACCAGATTAATTTGAATTAATGACAATTAAGGAATATTTTATTTTATTTAATTAATGATAACTGGAGTTGATTTTTATTATTTTGGGTGAATAATTAAGGGGGTTGATTTTTATCGTATTAACTTAAAGTTGTTAAGAGTAATAATAATATTATTATTGTGGGAATTTATAAGAATAAAATATGAGAAATAAAGTTGAATTATGAGAATTTGGAAGGATGAAATTGAAAGAGAAGTTAGGATGTAATTGTAGATAATTTGAGTAAATGGAGTAATAAGGGAAGAAGAGAAAAGAAAGGGATCATAGTGGAGAAGGAGAGGCAAAGTTGGTGGTCTGCACAGGAGAAAGCATGGAGGAAGGGAAGAAAAAGAAGAAAAGGAAAAGAAGAAAAGAAAAAAAAAGAAAAGGAGAAGCAAGGTGTCTGAAACTTAAGAAATTCAGATTCAGAAGAACAAGATTAAGGATTTGACTGGAGAAAATTGTGAGTGGTATTAAACTTGAAGTTTTGTTCTAAATATACATTTGATTTGAATTTGTGAATTAAATCCAAGAAACTAGGGTTTAAATGTTAGATCTAGAGATAATTGTGATGTATATAGGTTGTATATATGTTTAAGAGTGATAATTACTTCATTTTTGTGTTTTTGGATGTTGAAAATAGTGAATTTGGTTAAATTCTGCTACTGCTGTCGAACCAGAGACCGCGAAGGCGGTGCCTCTTCGTAAAGGTGACGCCTGATCACCTCAGAGACGCATGCCTCTGAGGAAGGAAGGCGATGCCTCTGTAACCATCTGTCGGCACCTCTGCACCGTGAGGGCAGCACCCCTGTGCAGAGGAGGCGCCTCTGCAACTTAAATTTCACTCTGTTTGGATTATTTTTTACTCAATTGAAGGGTAGACTTGAACCGAACCCTAGAATAACATACTAAAACAATTGAAATATTAAAAAACGAGTTAAATTCTTAAGTATTGTTCTTGTGATAGTATGTTGAACTATATAACGTATAAGGTGTATAAATACCGTATAATACGGAGTCTCAGACAAAGAGACTAAATTACTATATGAATAATTAACGTTGGAAGTAAATAAATGATTGATAAAGAACATCAAAATGGTAGAGTTATGCCTTTACAAGGAATGTGAATATTATACAAGCTTGATAATTGATCAACACTCGAATTTTGGATAGTCGAGATGCGTAACGTTGCTTTAGGAGGACCTAATTTTCGGCATCGTTAGAGTCACGGGGCCCGTAATATATCAAATCGAATCTGACTCAGAGATCTATATGGTTTTTATTAGGGGAACCCGACGAACCCCGTTTTGATATCCAAATTTGATTATTTAGGCCTCCATTTGGGGCTTCAAAATTTTAGTTGCATTTATAGTCTTAAGTGTGTATGGCACTAAGAGTTAGAGATTCCATGTATGAGACATGGTAGATTTTGGTAGTAGTATTAGTATATAGTCGAAGCCTAGGGCTGACTACACATACTACTATATAGGTGTAAATCCACATCGAGGATATAATGGGATTGGTAAGCATGTATTACTGTGGCTGGAGGCCGAATACACATGCTACCATGTAGATGTGGTTGGTAAATGTGAGACCCGTAACTCAAGGCCTCAAACCCGTCTGACACGTGTCCCAATTAGAAAGAAACTAAAATTCTTTCAAGAATATAACTACATGCCATGCACCTTCATAATCATCACATAAATCATATAAGTATGCAAAACACAATAACACCAAACTCAACCTCAAAACACAAACTTATGCGAATGTAGCTTAAAACCCATGGAGTATAAACTTTGCGAACCATATATAAAAACCAAGTTGAGAAATTCGTTTATAAATAATTAAAACTCTTTATTTGTGAGTCTAGTTTTATTTTTAATTTGAATCACTCAATTTGGAAGTGTACAAAAATAGTTATGAGGTTTGTAACACTAAAAGGTCATGTATGGCAAATGCAAATCGATGCGAGTAATAAAATATTTGATAATTTTATATTACTTTAGAGATGGATTTTCGAAATTTTTAAAACATAAAAGTTGTATAGAACTCTTTAAGGTTTCCATAGCTTCAAACCACACCTCATTTGGAGGTTTGTAGCTCAAGTTATGGTCAAAATACGAAGACAGAAAAGTGCTAAAGAAAATTGACCCGTTGCCGAGTCATGCCCGAGTCGGAAACATTCTTGCCGAGTCATGCCTGAGTCGGCAACTTCACCCGCAGTCACGAGTCGGCAATTTCTTGCCGAGTCGGCATCGGTTCGCAGAAATCGACCCAACTCGACCGAAGAGACCACGCTGTACTCTTTCGGCCATAACTCACTCTACCGAACTCGGATTTGAGCGATTCAAAAAGGTACGGATAGCTAACGCAGGAGGCTACAACTTTTATGAAGACACATGGGCTAAATTTATTAATATGAATTGACCAAAATACCCTTGAAGTAGGTTATAATGTCAAAATACATGACTTAAACTCAAATCAACCTTAAAAATATTTCATAAACCTACTAAACATTTCCAATTCATTCATCAACACATAATTCACATTCATTCATAAGATTTAAACATCCTTATACATCATTTCATCAATTCACAACTCACAATCAATCTCTTTACAAACAACACTGACTTACATGCTTTAGAACATAGTCTTAACACAATACATTCACAACCTTACATAACCAAATATTCACCAATTCAACCAAAATGATATGCAAGGGTGCAT
>CATIWO010105851.1:0-10455 GCA_949673435.1 Macaranga tanarius | reverse complement strand
TTAACATAAAAGTACTTAAATTAAAATAAAATAACAAAACTAACTAAATTAACTAAAAACTAACTAAACAATGCAATTCTAAACTAAATATGCAATAAAATAAAGTGCTCAACACATGCATATTTCACACTCATCAAATTCCCCTACACTTGAGCCATTACTTGTCCTCAAGTAAAACAAGAGAATAACCTATTTATACAAAGAATCAACATCATGAGTAGTTTTTAACTTGAGGAACTATCCTAATCTCCCCTTAAAACAAAGTTTAAAACTGAAAATCAAAGCAATAACTTATAACCAAGAACATAATAATTACCAAGTGAAAAGTAAACTCCCTCATTGAATTCATGAAAAAGCATAATTAACAGCCAAAAAAAACAAAAGTAGGCATGAAACACCAACACTCAAATAGTTATTTTATTTCTAACACTTAAAAGGCATATAATTTATTCCTTAGAATCTCCTTATTGTAGTATCATCCACCTTTCCATATTACTCAATGTGGATACCTCAACAAAGTTCTTTAGATACTCATACCCTTTATAGAGCATTTGAGTACATGCACGAGTGCATTTTACGCTCCATCTCGTCTAAGGAACTTATTTATTTACTTATTTATTCTTTATTAGGTGCCTATATACATATGAACCACATGAAATATTTAAATTTCTACAAACATCTTTCTCAACTATCAAGTACACTATTTCAATCACTCAATGAAGGAGTAGGAATTAAGTTCAATAAAATTTAAAAATTCTTAATCACAAGTTATTCCTCTAACTTAATAATCCAAACCAAGCATTAAAAGGAGATTAACACACTTACTCAAGAAAAATACACTAATGTTACTAACTCTTAGCACAAATAGGCTCAAAAACTCAAGTGAAAGGTCTTTTATTCATGCAACAACACACAAAAATGCAAAACACAAAACAAAAATAGAAAAATAAAGGGGAAAGAAAACTCCCTTAATCAGATGCATTCAAAGATGAAGTCTTTGGAACTATGATCTCAACATATGGCTCTGTTGATGCCTTAGTTCCTTTGCTTTGAGAGATCAATTGCTTCAGCTCTTTCACTTCAGCCATCAAATGTTCCATCCTTGCATCTCTTAGAGTCTCATAAACTTCAAACTTGGTGATCACATCCATCATCATATTACCAAGCCTTTGATCAGTTTAATTCGCTATATCCTCTATCTTCTTTTCGACTCTCTCAATGCTATCTTCAAATCTCTTCCTTTTTGCTGCTCTATTCTTTTTCTTTGCTTCGGCTTTACCATCCTTTTTATACACCCTTGCATTGTCGTAAACTACTTGAGGTTTGATATCTTCTTCTTCCTCTTCACTGACGTCATCAAAATTTTCCACCACTTTAGGTAAAGGAACATCTCCATGTCTTAAGGCGGTTTGACGCAGCTAGTAGCATCTTCTATTGTCTACCTCTTCTAGCTTTCCAAAATCTATGATTACCTAAGCTCTGACCAGAAAGTCCTTATCTAAGATCTCACATTCCAATGGTGCAAAAAGGTGAGTTTTCTTGGTACAAAGTGTATGGCCAGGCTCGTGATAATATGGCCCATAGACATCAGTGTTTTTATCCCTACAAAACATGCCATATAGAACAAAATACAAGATTTGCACTATTCACCCTACGGTTAGTAGCCATGCACCACATCAAGAATAGTTCATCAGACATAACTTTTGTACTCTCATTCCTACCACAGATGGTATATGCTATGAATTTGTGCATCAACAAATATGAGTGACTATCAATTAGACCACTAACCATAGTATCTCCATGACTTATTCTATCCCCTTTAGTAATTTCAGCCCAAAATCCAATCATGTTAAATTCGAGAGAAGGGTGACAAATACCCTCTTCAGAGAAATCAAAAATTTTAGTCATGAGATTATAATTGAACTCATATTCTTTTCCAAAGAACCTACATGCAAAAATTCTCTGTTCTTCATTTTTTATTTTCAAAGTGGTGTAGAATTCAATGGTCAATTCAAGAAACATATTATATTTCACTATTTTCAACTTAAACCAGCCTAGACTTTTACACAACACATTCACAAAATCATGCATTCCAATATCCTTCATAAGTTGATCGTCAAAGTATTTAGGCATGCATATGTTTCTTTTGCTAAGAGAAGAGAATCTCTTACCTTCTTCATGTGAGAAAATAGGGAAGAAAGCATCATACTCATCTTTGAGATCTGTTGGCTTAGATCTTATCTCCATTGGTGCCTTTCCTTTTGCATTGGACCTTCAGGTATTGCTAGACATGTTATTTGAACCCATTAGGCAGCAAGAAAATAATTGTAGAGAATAAACATACAGAAAATTTAATTGAGAGAAAAGTATAGAGAATGTAGAAGTTTTGAGACTTAAAACAATCCTCTGTCTATAAATAGAAGAATAAAATTAAAGGTTTACAAGGACTATACAACTCGTCTCCTAATCCTATATGAAAAGATAAATTTTATTGAAAAATAAACACTCACTATCCTAATAGAAAAAGGACATATAAATTAAAATCCTAAAAACTAAAAATAATTAAAATAAAATAGAAAAAAATTAAAATTAAAAATAACAAAATTAAAATTGAAAATTTTTATTTTTCCTCCCCTACACTTAAATTTTGCAATGTCTGCATTGTATAAAAAATTGAAAAAATTTCAGGTATGTGCAAGTGCAGGCCGCACGCCCATACGTATGGGCATGTGCCTATATTGGCCATTTTAGCAATGGCAGGCACGGGCATGCATATGGTCGTGTGCCTGCCTGCCCCTGTGCTATTCCTAGTGCCTCTAACACACGACCATGCACATAGGCATTCCTGATTCAACTAATTTTCTTCTGGTTTGGCATGGTTATGTGCATGGGCGTGCCAAACATCAAAAGTTTTGTTTTAAGCTTACAAATTAAGTTATATGACTACACAACAAGGTGTGCAACCTCTTTATTTGATTAAAACATGAAAAATTCAAGGGTTTAAACACACATCATGTAATCTCAAGCACTAAATTCTCATACATATATACACTTACTACTCTCGTGCTCCTCCACTTCTTCAAATCTTTATTTTGATAAAGCTTCTTCCCTTCATTCCTACAAAATATAAAGAAATCTTAACATCCAAACACACAACTAGAATTAAAATAAAGAAAATAAAAGAAAAAGGAAAATAAAAGCTTGGTTGAGCTCCCAAGAAGCGCTCTTTTAGGTCTATGAGCTTAGACCATCATGCTCTTCAGAGTGTTGAATCAGCCAAAAAGGCTATTTGGTAAAAGTTCTCCCATGTACCTCTATGGTAGATTTTCAATCTTTGTCCATTAATCTTGAACTTATCTCCTTGAGTATTGCAAACTTCCACAGCTCCATAGGGGTAGACATTGCTCACTATAAATGGTCCCGACCACCTACTCTTGAGCTTTTCTGGAAACAATCTGAGTCTGGAGTTGAATAGTAACACTTTGTCTCCTGCTTGAAAACTCTTTATCTTCACCTTAGCATCATGCCATTTCCTTGTACGTTCCTTGTAAATTTTGGAGTTTTCATATGCTAACTCTCTTATCTCCTCTAATTCACTCAATTGTAAGAGTCTCTTTTTTACTACTTTCTTGCAATCATAATTCAAAGCCTTGATTGCCCAGTAAGCCTCATGCTCAATTTCAATAGGAAGATGACATGCTTTTCCATACACCAACCTATACAGAGACATTCCAATAGGTGTCTTATAGGCTGTTCGATATGCCCACAAAACATCATCCAACTTCCTTGCCCACTCTTTTCTCGACTTATTTACTATTCTTTCAAGAATTCTTTTTAACTCTTTATTGTTTACTTCTACTTGTTCACTTGTTTGGGGATGGTATAGAGTGGCTATCTTGTGTTTAACCCCATAACGAGCTAGCAATGCTTCTATATTTCTATTACATAAATGTGTTCCACCATCACTTATGATATCTCGAGGTATTCCAAACCTAGTAAAGAGTTTACTCAGAAATTTACAAACTACTCTTGCATCATTTACTGCACAAGTTTGAGCTTCCACCCATTTGGATACATAATCTACACAAATAAGTATGTACTTATTTCCATATGAAACAGGAAATGGCCCTATGAAATCTATGCCCCACACATCAAATATTTCTACCTCCAGAATTCCCAATTAGAGCATTTCATCCTTCTTTGAAATGTTTCCACTCCTCTAACATGCATCACAACTGAGTATACACTTTCTCGCATCATGAAAAAGAATAGGCCAATAGAACCCTGCTTTAAGAACTTTTGCAGCAGTTCTCTGTGGACCAAAATGACCACCACTAACCATTCCATGACAATGCTGTAAACTTGAATTAGTTTCTTCATTTTTTACACATCTTCTTATCAAACCATCATTTCATAGCTTCCAGAGATAAGGATCATCCCACAGATAATACTTGGAATCATGAATGAGCTTCTTCCTTTATTGACTGTTGAATTCTTCTGGAAACTTCTCATTTGACATAAAGTTAGCTATATCTGCAAACTATGGTGCATTTAAACTCTGGATTGCTAACAACATCTCATCTGAAAATAGCTCCTGGATAGGCTCTTCCTCCTCATTGTCTTCTTGTTCTAGCTCCAATCTTAAGAGATGATCAGCTACTACATTATCTAATCCCTTCTTATCTTTAATTTTGATGTCGAACTCTTGTAAAAGTAGCACCCATCATATGAGCCTTAGCTTTGAATCCTTCTTGTTCAAGAGGTATTTCAATGCTGCATGATTTGTATACACAATAACTTTAGAACTAAGTAAGTAAAATCAAAATTTATCAAAAGTAAAAATTACTGCTAGCATCTCCTTCTCGGTTATGGCATAGTTGAGTTGTGCATCATTTAAGGTTCGGCTTGCATAATAGATGACATGAAGTTTATTCTCCTTCCTTTGGCCAAGTACAGCTCCTATTGCATGGTCACTTGCATCATACATTAGTTCGAATGGAAGATTCCAATCTGGCGAGACAACTATAGGAGCTATTATTATTGCTTCTTTCAACCTATCAAAAGCCAATTTATAATTATTAGTAAAGTTAAATAAATCATCTTTTTCAAGTAATTTATAAAGAGGTGTAGAGATTTTTAAAAAATCCTAAATAAACCACCGATAGAATCTTGCATGGCCTAGAAAACTTTAAATTTCTTTGACATTTATTGGGTATTGAAGCTTCTTAATGGTTTTCACTTTTCCCTTGTCCACTTCAATGCCTTGTGCTAAAATTTTATGCCCAAGGACGATTCTTTCCTCTACCATAAAGTGACACTTCTCCCAATTTAGCACTAAATTTGTCTCCTCACATCGTGTAAGAACTTACTCCAAATTCTCCATACATCCTTCAAATAAGCTTCCATAGACTGAGAAGTCATCCATGAACACATCCATAATTTCTTCTACCAAGTTTAAGAATATGGCCATTATGCACCTTTGAAAGGTTGTTGGAGCATTACACAATCCAAATGGCATCCTTCTATAAGCAAATGTGCCATAGGGACATGTGACTGTCATTTTCTCTTGATCTTCTGGAGCAATTGCTATCTGATTGTAGCCTAAATAACCATCTAAGAAATAGTAGAAGGCATGTCCTACTATATTCTCCAACATTCGATCAATAAATAGTAGTGGAAAGTGGTCCTTTCTAGTAGCTGATTTCAACTTCCTGTAATCAATGCACACTCTCCATCCAGTTACTACTCTTATAGAGATCTGCTTACCTTCTTTATTTTCCACCACAGTCATTCCTCCTTTCTTTGGCACACACTGGATAGGACTTACCCATGAACTATCTGAGATAGGGTAAATAATACCAGCATCTAGTAGCTTGACCACCTCTTTCTTCACCACTTCTTGCATATTTGGATTGAGCCTCCTTTGCCTTTCAATGGTTGGCTTATATCCATCTTCTATTAGAATTTTGTGCATGCAATAAGATGGACTTATCCCTCTTATATCCGAAATTTTCTAACCAATTGCTCTTATTCTCCTCTTGAGCATCCTTACAAACAAGTCTTCTTAGTTTTAGGTGAGCTTAAAAGATGCAATCACAGGTAAAGTTTGGTTTTCTCCAAGAAAAGTGTACCTCAAGTGTTGAGGTAGAGGTTTCAAATCTACATTCAGTGGTTTTATGCTTGATAGTGGTGTAAGTTCAGTGTTTGGTAGTTGAATTTGGGAAAAATGGGTTTGGTGTTTAAGGTAATCTTCATCTTGGGTGGTTTGTACCTGCATACACTTCTCAATATACTTTAATTCATCATTCTTTACCAACCTCCTTCGTTGGACTTCAATCACACATTTGTCCAAAATATTAACTCTAAAGCATAAATCACTTTCAAAAGAATGTTTCATACCTTGATAGATGTTGAACTTACAACTTTCCTCACCTACTCTTAAAGTTAAAGTACAATCGTAAATGTCAATGATTGCCTTGGTAGTGTAGAGGAATGGCAGACCGAGAATTAATGGAACGTCTTCATCTTTATCAAAGTCAAGGACGACAAAGTCCACTGGAAAAATAAATTTTTTAGCCCTTACTAGCACATCTTTCACTATTCCTTCTAGTTCCTTTACTATCCTATCTGCTAGTTGTAGATGAATGTTTGTTAATCTTGCTTCTCCAAGTCCTAATTTCCTATAAATGGACAAAGGCATAAGATTAATAGAAGCACCTAAATCACACAAAGATTTTTAAAATGATAAATTCCCAACAGAACATGGAATAGTAAGACTCCCTGGTTGCTTCCTTTTTAAAAGAAGTTTATTTAAGATGATGGCACTGCACTCCTTTGTAAGTGTGACTGTCTCAAACTCCTACAACTTCTTTTTATTGAAAATCAGCTCCTTCAATAACTTTGCATATTTTGGCATCTGAGCTAGACATTCCACAAAAGGCATGTTGATATGGAGTGTTTTGAACCTTTCTAAAAACTTTGCAAACTGTTGGTCATGCTCCTTTTTCTTTAACCTTTGCGGATATGGTACTGGAGGTTCATAAGGTTGAACTGGTGGTGGCTTTGCTTTTTCTTTATTCTCCTCCTTCACTTCTGGCTCTTTTGGTGTCTCAGCCCTTTCATCATTATGTTCTTTCTCTCCTGCATTCTTCTTTTCTATATACTCCATTATTGCTTTAAGAGTTTGGATCTCTGTACCGCTTCTCAAGGTGATAGCCTTTACTTGCTCTTTTGGATTCTTCTCTGTATTTCTCGGTAATGCACCTTGATTCCTTATTGCTAAGGAATTTACTAGATGCCCCATTCACACTTCTAGATTATAAATTGAAGAAGAGCGATTTTGGATCATTTGCTCCATTCTCTTTTGAGCTTCATCTTGCTGGCTCAACTTTGATGACATCATATCCATGAATTTCTCCATCTTGCTCTCAATTGAAGTTCCAGAGGATGAACCTTTGTCTTGTTGAAATTGAGGTTGAGGTTGTTGTACATTCTGACCTCCAAATCCTAGTGGTGCTTATGGTCTCCACTGGTTATTTTCCTTGATTGCCCCAATAGAGATTTGGATAATTCCTCCAACTTGGATTTTAGGTGTTACCATAGACTTAGTTTTGAGGTCATTTAAAGTTGCCCACGTAGTTGACTCCCTCTGTAGTCATTCCTTGCATCATTTGACATTCTATAGTAGGATGACCTCCTTGACATAGTTCATATAAGGAAGACAATGTAGATACTGCATTCACATTCACTTTGTCCATCCTTTTTGTTAGAGCATCAAGCTTTGCATTCAATATGGTAAAATTATCCACTTCTATGGCTCCAGCTTTCTTTGTAATGGTCCTTTTGTTAGACCACAAACTTTGTGTATTTGTCATTTCTTCAAAGAGATCTAAAGCATCTTCTAGTGTCTTTGACATGATAGTACCTCCAGCTGCTGTATCAATGTTGACTCTCACTACATGATTGACTCCCTTATAGAATGATTGCACCAAATCCTATGAAGGAATCAACTGAGGTGGACACTGCTTCTGAAGGTCTTTGAATCTTTCCTAACACTCGTATAATGTTTCATCATCTCTTTGAAAGAAAAAGTTAATCTCATTTCTGATCCTCATCACTTTTACATGTGGTAAGTATTTATTGAAAAAGACAGTGTAAAGCTCTTGCCAAGTGTTGATGGAGTTGGGTGGAAAACTTGTAAACCGTCTCTTTGCTCTGTCCATTAGGGAAAATGGAAAGAGAATCAACCGGATTGCATCAGGCTGTACTCCATTCATCTTGAAGGTAGAACAATACTCCAAGAATCTAGACATATGACCAAATGGATCCTCATGTGGTAGCCCATTGAATGGTGAGTTTTGGATCATTTGAATCATTGCCGGTTTAATTTCAAAGTTGTTTGTTGCTACCGTCGGCCTTACAATTGGTGTTTGATCACCTTGCATATTAGGACTCACAAAATTTTGCATAGTTCTCTGACTATTCTGAGGATTTTGAAGAACTTATTGCCTCAGTGGATCATTCCTTGCGTCATCTCTTAAGTCCATTTTGCTGGGTGATTGTCGAAATATGATTGGTTGTTTCTTTTTCTCACGAACTGTCTTCTCTAACTCCAAATCAAGTGGTATCAACTCAAGTCCTTGTTTGCTTGCACTTCGTGTGATGTGCATCAAACAACAGAAATTCCTGCAATACCATAATTAGAACTAAAATTAAAAATAACATCCAAATCAAGCAATATAATTTTCTTAACAATATCAATCATTTTCCAATCCTTGGTAATGGCGCCAAAAACTTGATGTCGTGTAAAATCTGTAAGTACACAGAATCGTATCAAGTAGTAAATAAAGATATCATCCCACAGAGATTGTGAATTGAGTATTGTAATGCTAACTATGTTCGTTTGTTTAGACAATAAAATAGAGTTTAGATTTCTTTAAAAACTAAAACCAAATCAAACTAAAATAAAATTCAAATTCAAACAAATATTAAAAGCTAGGGTTCTTATTCTCAATTGGACCATTTTACAGAATTGATTACCTAACTAGGTCTACACTAGTTCTAATTCATTTAGAAGGGATCTTAGAAACTATAGATTTTCCTCTCAGATAAACCTATAATTAATTGGAGATTAATTAACACTAAGCTTACAGGCTCTCACTAACCTAATGCCTTTTAATTCCAATTTTAAATCACAGCCTTTAACCAATATTAATCCACTTAACTGTCTCTCAACTAGCTAAGCAATCAATAGGTCATTGCCTTATCCTACAGAACCTATCTCTCGATTAAGCCTATAGTGTCAATTCAATTCTAGTGTGATCAATCCTAAAACGACATTAAGCACAACAATAACTAATGAATTAGATCTAACAACCTAACAATAATCACAATAAGCACATGGCCAATTCAGAATAAGAACCCTCAAAAGGATCTAGCTACTCATGTTAAAGATAAAAGAAAATAAACAAGAAATGAAAACCAATCTGAACATAATAACTATTAAATAAAAGAATGATACAAGAAAAACCCCCTTCCAAATGATGTAAGGAAGCCTTGCTCTTCTAACTTCAAGCCAAGTATCCCATCGACTAAGTAAAACAAAATGAAAATGTATTCTGAAAAACCAGGAGAATAGAGAACTAAAAACAGAACTAAGACTAAAAATTAGCTTTTTTAATGAAAAACAAATGGTTTTATTTAAAGGACCTAGTTTTCTAATGAAAAAGGTCATTTAAACTCTCCCAAACTCTATCTAAACATAGGCTTAAAAGATGAGCTTCTATCTATCCAAACTCCAGCTGAAAATCCACTTTTGATTGGCTGCCATATCATTATGCACAGGCACGCAACAATTAGACATGCCCATTCATTAAAATAGCTTTAAAATCTTGGAATCAAGCATGGCCGTGCACATGGGCATGTGAATTGCACATGGGCGTGCGCATGGGCATGTGCTCTGTGTTTGGTCCTTCTTCAATTCAGGCATGGGCAAGCGCATATGCATGTCACTCCACACATGGGCGTGTGCATGGCCATGTGCCCTGATGTGAAACTAACTTCCAACTTTAAGCTTCAATCTTATCCTTATTTTCAAGCCCCATCTCCAATTTTTCTCAAATGCATCCTACAACCACAAACTAAACAAAAATTACCTATTTAACACAAAAGTACTTAAATTAAAATAAAATAATAAAACTAACTAAATTAACTAAAAACTAACTAAACAATGAAATTCTAAACTAAATATGCAATAAAATAAAGTGCTCAATACATGCATATTTCACACTCATCAACATGTTTTTAAGTTAGTGAGTTTTGTAGAGACAACTAACTAATGCATAAGTGCTCATTCTCTACAATACATAAAATAGATATCAAAAGAAAATAGCTCTTAAGAGTTGAGTGTCCTTCTTTTTCTTCAATTTCTATCTTGTGTAGAGAGTGATAAAGAAA
>CATIWO010105842.1:0-27624 GCA_949673435.1 Macaranga tanarius | reverse complement strand
TATTTATCATATTATCACCAAATGCATCTAAAGTTTATTTAATTATTATTATTTTTACTTAAATAATATTAATATTGTCACTAAAAATAATAATAATTTTTGTACTTAAATAATATACATTTTTAATTAAATAAATTATTAACTTAAATAATATTAATATTATATTATTTAATTTATCTAAATATGTGGATGTATTTATATTTTTATTTATCAAAATATATTAATTATTTTATTCATATTATTATTATTAAAATATATTCAAATAAAAAATTTTATTTTAAATAAATATGTGGGTGTATATGTTAAGTATGAATAAAATATGGGTATAATATGTAAATTGTATAAATAATATAATATGAATATTGGATGAGAATATATCCAGAATATTCTTTTTGGAGTTTAAAATGAAGTATGGGTTGGAGTAAATTTACTGTAGCATATGCATTTTGAAGTAAAATTTGCTGCATTTTGAAGTTTTGAGTTGGAGATGGCTTTAGTAGATGCTTAATGCAAAAGTTTGGTTGCTCTGTTTAGCAAGTTATGATACATTGCTTTTTAGCTGGCTCAGGTTTTTGTGTTGCTGGCGGGAAGATATTAGAGAGGACTAAATTCTCTTTCTAACTTGTGAGCACAGTCATTTTGGAAATTGGATTGGGAGATTATATCTACCGTTTATGCAAATCTTCAATTTTTCTTGTTGAATTTTCGTATTACGATAACAAATTAAACAGATAACAGAACCTTAGGCTTAAAGGAGCCATGTAGTATCCATTGGAATTTCATTAGTCGGATACTAGTCTTTAGTCAGGGATGATCAGCACAAAGATTACTTTGTCCTCCCAATAAACTATGGTTTTGGAAAGGGCACTTTGGTTGCAATGTCCAAATTTTTAGCATTACAAATAATTGTAATGTTCCTTCCTCCTTTATCTTGTATGAAGCTTTTGTGAAAGTGGCAACAATTATTATTTGAGAATGTTAGAACTTAGCACTCACATACTATTTTTGGGCTGGTGTTTGGAGATAGGACTTTAACTGGAGAAATCTTTCATGTGATGCATTTTTTGAGTTTTCTTAAAATAAGTTGATGCATGTAAACTCTTAATTCGTCTGGATGTGTCTGTTCTCAAGAAGACTTAGTTTGGAATTTGGAGATAGATAACCTTGATAAATTGCTCTTAAATGAGTTTAAAGACTTAGAAAAAGGGTAATTTTGGATTTGGAGAAAATACAATTTGAAACAAGATTTCGATTGCTTACATTTTTTTTTTTTCCGTTTATTCAACTGGGATCTGTTGTGGTATGGCCTTCAGTTAGAATGACAATGGAATTCAGTCTATATCAGCACCATTAAATATAGATTGGAGGTAGAAAGGGACATGCATTAGGATTCAAAAAGATGATATAATTGAAGAATGCAGAGTGCTGATAGATGTATAATTGATGTGGTTTGGATATTAGCTTATATTGGATTATTTATTCTTGCTGACAGATGTGTCTGTTGATGACCTTTCCAAAGGCACAATATTGTGAACCAGTGACAAGGGTGCTTCAGAAGGTATTTACTTGGTAATATTTACATAATAGGATGTCAATATTAATTCAATAAATAATGGATTTATTCCTTAAGTTGATTTAAGGGCAATAATGGAGGCACGCCCTGCTCTATCCATTCAGAGATCAAATGCAAAGCAGTTGAGTAACCTTGGTGTGTCTGAAGCACTGTCCTCATCTTTTCCAGTCCTTCCGACCTGTCTAGAGGAGTCCACCTACCCCAAGTTATCAGAATCTATGACAAGGCCTCTTGTCCATACAAATCAATTGCCCTCTAACAATGGAGTGGTTGGTCACCTATTTTCATCATCTGCAGGCTTCTCGTCAGATCTTCAGTACTCATCTGTTTCACCTCAGGGAAAATATTCTAATAATACTTTCATTTCTCAATCAACAACAAATGCAACAGCTTTAATATTACCACAGTCTCCGCATTCAGGGTTGCTTCAATCTACAGCATCGAGTCAATATGATAAAGAAGCCAGTGCTTCTTGGTGCCCAGAGTCACTGCCGGGTTTTCTTGACTTTCCTGTAAACTCCCATGTCCAAAATAATCAAATAGAAAGTAACAGTTGTAGTAGTGTCGTAGCATCTGAAGAATTTAGTAAAAGAAATGATTGGCAGGAATGGGCAGACCAGCTAATCAGTGATGATGATGCTCTGACATCTAATTGGAATGATCTTCTGACTGACAACAGTGTTCCTGAAATGGAATTAAAGGTTGGGATCTTCTTATGACATATTGCGGTTATGTTTTCCTTTTTTGTGTGATGTTGTTCCCTGCTCTCACTTTGTTGCTTCAGATGCCATACCAGGCGTCAAAACCACCTTCAGATATTCCAGCACACCAGCCACAGGTCCATCAGCAGCTTCCTGCCCCATCTATCGACATTCGTCCTGTTCTTACTGCCGCTTCCTCAGCAAATAGTGCCCCGTCCAAGCCACGCATGCGCTGGACACCAGAACTTCATGAAGCCTTTGTGGAAGCTGTCAATCGTCTGGGTGGTAGCGAACGTATGCAACTGTCATGGCATCTGTACATTGTTACCATAAAGTTGTAAGGTCTGTTCCAATTGATATTTTCTCTGTTTAATTTACAGGAGCTACTCCAAAAGGTGTGCTGAAGCTCATGAAAGTTGAAGGCCTGACTATATATCATGTTAAAAGCCACCTGCAGGTATGAGCATTTTACCTCCTTTAGCATGAGGCTAGTTGCGTGTGTAAACATCATTTTCTCATATGTAACTTTTGGGGATTATAGTCTTCTTTTGCCCCCTTAATTGGAAGCTTTGCTCTTTAAATTTCAGAAATACAGGACAGCCAGATACAGACCAGACTCTGCAGAAGGTATGTAAATGTTACAATTTATAAGCAAAAATTTATCATTTATTTTGTAATATCAGTCTCTGCTTCAGAATTTTTGATGATTGTAAAAGTTCTGTGCACCTGTGGGATAGGAGTGAAGGGGGCTCCTGCTTTTGTTGTGTTTCATCACCCTTGGGCATGAGGCTTAAGTTGAACCATGCAAGTTATTATGTTTTTAGTTTGATGTGTACTAACAGGTTTCCCTGTTCAGTTGGTGTTTTCCTCCTAGGGGTGTTCATGGGTTCCGAACTGACCGAACCGAGAACCGAACCTATTTGGTTCGGTTTGATTTTTTAGAATTTTCGAATTTTCAGAACCGAACCGAAATTTGGTTCGGTTCAGTTTTATATACAAAAATTTCAGTTAACCGAACTTTTATTTTTTATTTTTATATTTCTAAATATTTTTTAAAAAATATATACTATTTTAATATAAAAATAATTTATATTTTTTAAATTTTCGGTTTGGTTCGGTCGGTTCGGTTTTTCACACATAATTTTCGATTTTTTATAACCGACCGAACCGAACCGTTCGGTTTTGAATTATTTCGGTTCGGTTAGTTCGGTTCGACCAAAAACATTGACCGAATGAACACCCCTATTTCCTCCCACTTTAATTGATTCAACCACTTTGTTCATTTTGCGTGACAAATGTGATTGGATTGTTGGTGCAGCTCCGAAGTTGTGCTCAATATATATTTTTTTTAATTTTTATTTCAGTTAAATGATTTGATACCCATCTTTAAAGCATTCTGCTGTTAACATTCTTCCTACTGAACTTGCTGTCTTGACTGTTCCTACTCTGATTGCTTCGTTTTGGTTTCAAAATCTAACCATTTAGAATGAAGGTTATAAAACTACTTTCTTCAATTTATTTGTTTATTAAACCTACTATCCGAGGCACATGCCTATCCAAATCCTGCCTAGATATAACTTTTCATATTTGCTGAATTGTTTATGGAAAATTGGGTCATGATATCATGCAATTTCATGATTTGAAAACGTTCTTGAGTCTTGAAAGTACTGTTGGTGGATATAGTTTCCAATCTTATCCTTGCTAATGGTGCTGTGATATTAATTAATGTTTGTCGTTCCATAATTAACTTCCTAAAAATCATTTTTTTGTCATTCAGTTATAAGACCAATACAGGATTTTGGCTTTGGCTGTTGTAGATTTTTTTTTTTTTTTTTGACTCATTTACTACACATGGATCAAAAAATGTCTAGGACTTTTGTTCACGCATCTGGGTCTTTACACACGAGATGTTTTGTCTCAATTGCAGGATCCTTGGAGAAAAAATTGACTCCTTTAGAAGAAATATCTTCACTTGACTTGAAAACGTAAGTCAATCAACCATTATCACTTTTATGTATTCAATATAAGGCAATCAATCATTATTGCTTTTATGTATTCAATGTGGTTGATTTTCATTTAGTCTTTTGTTTGGAAGGATTGTTCAAGTCTTAGTTCTTAGTATAAGGTTAACTGTCTAATAGAAAATATAGGATTTCTGATAACTGTAAATCGCTTTACAAGCCCCAAATTATTGCCTATATTCTTTGATCATTGGATTTCATTAGTTGTGAGAGACATTAACTGCATCTTATTAAGCTTTAACTGTATAGGTCCAGAGTCTGTTGGAAATAATAATCAAGGTTTAGCTGAGTGAAATATGGGGACTTGGTATTGTTCCAGATCTGTTTCAAAAGTTGTAGAAGTTTGTGAAACAGAATATCAACTCAACTATTATTTATGATTTTAAGAAGACCATTTAAACTTTGAAGGCTATTTTGTTTGCTTTGACTGTTTTGGGGTGGGAATAGGCTGTCATTCTTTGATGAATTATAGATTGCACCAAAAAATATCACGTGGATTTAGCAAATCAATGATTCCCAAGAGGAATAAAATATCTGCAAAAGAGAGCCTGGAAATGAAGTTGATTGCAAATTTCATTTTAATATTAATAAAGAATGGTTGAGACGGAAAAATGGGACATCACTGTGTCAAGATTAAAAGCTAGAATTGCGTGGTGATGGATCGATTTTGGACAGTCCATATATCTTCTTAAAGAGTATGACATATCCCAATTGTTTCAGATTTCACATTGAGTTGTGAAATGTTGTGTTTCATATCATTTTGAATTGTCATGCTAAATGCGTGCTCGCTCTTCCCTTCTCTCTGGTTATTGTTTAAAACAGGGGTATCGAGATCACAGAAGCTCTGCGATTACAGATGGAAGTTCAGAAAAGGCTGCACGAACAACTTGAGGTATATATCTGTTCCTCAAAAGGAACTTTATTTAGATTTGGTCGGTGGTTCTTTTTACTTTACACTTGGGGAGTCATGTTAAAGGAGTTGTGGCGACCTTAACTTATATTTGTTGCAACATTTTTGGCACAGTACGGCAGCTAAAACCAAAATATTCTGCCAAGTTTTTAACGTGATAATCAAATAGGAGTTTTTGGCCCACCTTTGATTGCAGAGTTGTGCTAAATTTATATTATTTGACTATATCCAATTAAGCTTTTCTGAAAATCTCGTAAATAAAGTTTAACTTAAAGGTGGGTAATTTTTATACGATACGGTAATCTAGTGCTTGGTTGATTGTGATTAGGATTCACTGATTAAAATGCATTAGCAGTGGATGAAATTAAGTGTTAAAGTATATGAATGAAGGCTTTCATGCATACAAGTGCATATGGTCCTTTCTCTGTATATACACAAGTTGTAGTATAGTTTGCAGTTTGTCACTCATCATGTTTTGGCAGATTCAACGAAATTTACAGTTACGGTTAGAAGAACAAGGGAGGTACCTTCAAATGATGTTTGAGAAGCAATGTAAGTCAGGCACTGACATGCTGAAGGCATCATCTACTTTGGAAAACCCTTCTGCTCTATCTTCTGATGCAATCGAAGATTCTTCTGCCAAAAATGAAACGGATGGCTCCCAGGTCGATCAGGCCAAGACAAATGCCGACACAGTTGATGCAAGCTCCTCATTGAAAGAAAGATTGCCGGATACAAGGGAGAAGCAAAAGGAACCTCAAATTGAAGCTTCTGATAATCCTGACCCAGATAACAGCGAGTCTAATTCACCATCTGCAAAACGTCCAAGAATAGATGTCTAAACCATCGGCATTGTACTGACAAGGTGAAAGATTAATGGAAGACTATTATAATCTTCAAGTAGGAGAACACTTAGATAACTTATAAATAGAGCATCAGAACTTTGAGATCCTCCAGTTCTGGTTTTGATATGTCCTCACATGCAATTTGCATCTGCACTCTATTTAACACTATATTTAGTTGATAAATGAGGGGGATAAGAAAAGTTTTGATGATGATAATCTTCAACCTCCTGATCTATACCTTTATCTGAAGTAATGACGAGAGGTTTTGTAGAAAACCCATTGTACAGTGCCTGTGAATGAGCTGCTCCTTCACATGAGAAATCAGCTTGACTTATCACATGAGCATATGGGTTGTGGCTAATATTTAGTAGAAGTCTGTCTTAGTTTTTTAGCATATGAGAAAGTGCTGAAACATCAGTTTGTTTAATTAGCATATAAGTTAGGTTAAGCAAACCATTTCAAATTGAAACCATTTGGTTGGTTGAGTTCAAAACCAATAAAATTGAATCATACCAAACCAAACATTTTTTTAAATAATCAAGCTAAACTGAATTAAATTAAATAATATATGATTCTAATTTATTCTTTTAGTTTATAGGATAAATTATTATTATTAATGTATTTTTTAAAATATTTATTTCACATATATAACAAGAAATATTTTATTTTGTTTATAAATTTATTAGATTATATAAGATAATCTGTAAAAAATTAAATTTTAATAAAGAAATATTTCAATAATTAAAAAATTAAATTTTAGTCTATATTGTTAAATTAATTTTCTTTTTTATGCATAATCATATTGAACTAAAGTAATTTTGATTTTTAAAATTTAAGTTGAAATTTTAGAAATAAATTCAAAATCGAACTACACTTTGTTCGATTTGATTTAATTTTTAATTTTGATTGGATCAATACCAAAAGCAATTACCTTAGAAATTTGGACAAAGGGTAATGTACTGACTTAAATTAGATATTATTGAGTTGGAATAAAAGAATTGTTGGCAGGTTGTCATTTTATGATGTTAATGTTCCTAACTATGGTTACATTCTTTTCCTGTTAAGGGGCATGATTTTGGGTGCAATTTTTTTCTTAATAAGTATGCATCTAAGCCAGCTGGTTTCAGAGAGAATTGCATTTGCAAGATTAAGGTCATATGTCATTAAAATAAAGGGAGACCCAAGATTTTTGAAGGAGAGGTAGAAACTAATTAACATTAAGAAGCAATTAACTTGTCTATTATTATTTGACAATGTGATAAACAAGCATTTGACCAACTAATTACATTATTAATAGATTTTTCCTTGGCCTCCCTTTCTTTCATTTTCTTTTTACTACTTAGGACTTCCTGTAGACAAAGAAAAGAGTAAAATATATACAAATTTTTTGGAATTTCCTTTCTATTACTTCACTTCCACCTTCTAACACTTGTCTACATAAATCCTTTAAATTTAAATACTCTTATTTATGGAGAATGATCTAAGGAAACACCCTTAAATTTTTTTTTCAGTGCATTCTCAGTTTAATTTGAAACTATATATTTAATTTAACTACTATACAAATTAAATTAAAATATAATATTTTCTTTTGATATATATATCCTTCAATTAATAACAAAAAACTCAGATTATTAACTAAAATTACATGGTTCAGATAAAAATATATATTAAATAGAGAATTATTCATAAATTAGTAAATTATTATTATTTTATAAAAATTTAGAATGTAGGTTTTACCTATATTGGTCAGAATGCAATTTGATTATTGAATATTTCAGCATTAGTAAATTAATATTGTACATTTAATAAATATGTAAAATGATATTAAACAATAAAAAAAAGAAAAGAAAAGTGTTAAGTTAGGTGAGTGAGAGGTTAGTGTCCCTAGCTTTGAGTTGAAGTTAGCTAATGGCAGATCCCTTCTCCTACCTATCCATCACTCTCTCCCCACCACAGTTAACGTCTCTTGAACTCAAACCCACGACTTCTCAACTCACAGTTTGGTACACATTACTAATAAAAATTTTCTTTAACTCACAACGACATCAACATGAACATGATCATCATCATCATATTTTACTAGCTACAACCATCCTTTTTTATACCATCATCACCTTCTCTATTCTCACCATCCCTTTTCTTAGTTTCTTTTACTTTGTTTTGCTTGGCGTGTGGGCTCAACCTCCATGGCTGGCCTTGCTACTGGCACCTCCACTTCACATCCTTTGCAGGACTATGATGAGGTAATTAACTAACCTTGCAAATGTACGTACTTATAAGCATTCGATGCATTCACCACCTTACATTACGTAACAAGTGTGTTCTTTGCTTTGCATTGGTTTCATTTTAATCTACATTTTTGGTGTAATGTGGCAACAGCAGCAGCCGCACCGACCTCAGACACGACAGCCTGTTTCAGGAAAAGTTACATGCAGAGTTTGTGGAGATGAGATTGGAGTTAGAGAAGATGGGACATTGTTTGTTGCTTGTCTTGTTTGTGGATTTCCTGTTTGCAAGCCTTGTTATGAGTATGAAAGAAGTGAAGGAAACCAGTGCTGTCCTCAGTGCAACACTCGCTACAAGCGTCACAGAGGTTGTGCAAGAGTTGTAGGAGATGAAGATGAGGATATTGAAGCAGATGACTTTGAGGATGAATTTCAGATTAAGAAGCAGCATCATGAGGACCTAGATCACAAAAATGTCTTTGCTTCATCGGTACTACATTAAATCCTACTGTAATCAATTGGGCAGGACATTTTTTAACAGAAAAGTCTTCACAAAGTAAAAAATTATTGCTTCAGTGATAACTTTTCATGGAATCTAGACAATAATTGTGCGAGTTTTGCAGGAAAATGGGGACTATGTTACAAGGCAGCCATTGCATACTGGTGGTCCTGCATTTTCTTCTGCAGGAAGTGGTAAGCAAAATTTTAATTTTGTGTTCTTTCTTTGACACAAACACAGTATCTTCATGCTACAATTTCTTGTTTGGTGGTGCGCGCGTGCAGTGGCAGGGAAGGAGCTTGAGGCTGAGAGAGAGATGTACAGCAATGAAGAATGGAAAGAAAGAGTGGAGAAGTGGAAAGTTCGACAAGAGAAGAGAGGTTTATTAAGTAAGGATGACGGAGGAAATGATCAAGGAGAAGAAGATGAATACCTGTAAGTGGTTTCTTTCTTTGTTTTTCGCTTTGGCATTTGGGTTCTTGAATCTGTGTATAGATATTGATCCTTTTGTTCTTTATCAGTATGGCTGAAGCTAGACAACCGCTGTGGCGAAAAATCCCTATATCATCAAGCAAGATCAACCCTTACCGCATTGTCATTGTCATCAGATTGGTAGTTCTGATCTTCTTTCTCCGCTTTCGTGTCTTGACTCCAGCATATGATGCTTACCCTCTATGGCTAATTTCTGTTATCTGTGAGATATGGTTTGCTTTCTCCTGGATTCTTGATCAGTTCCCAAAATGGTTTCCAATTGAAAGAGAAACTTACCTTGATCGCCTGTCTATGAGGTTCGAACGAGAGGGGGAGCCTAATCGGTTATCTCCAATTGATTTTTTTGTGAGTACTGTGGATCCTCTCAAGGAACCTCCAATCATTACTGCAAATACAGTTCTTTCAATCTTGTCTGTTGATTATCCTGTTGAAAAGATCAGTTGTTATGTGTCGGATGATGGTGCTTCGATGCTCCTTTTCGATGCACTAGCAGAAACTGCTGAGTTTGCCAGGAGATGGGTACCCTTCTGCAAGAAACACAACATTGAACCAAGGGCTCCTGAATTTTACTTCTCTCAGAAGATAGATTACTTGAAAGATAAGGTGCATCCGAACTTTGTAAAGGAGCGAAGAGCTATGAAAGTGAGCGATCAAATCCTGATACATTATTTTCCTTTTACCTTCCTTGTTATGATCAACTAAACTAACTGTGAACTGCAGAGAGAATATGAAGAATTCAAGGTGAAGATTAATTCATTGGTGGCCAAGGCTCAGAAGAAACCTGAAGAAGGATGGGTGATGCAAGATGGCACGCCATGGCCTGGAAACAACACGAGAGACCATCCTGGAATGATCCAGGCAGGATCATCTATCATTTTCTGATTCTGTTAACTTTCATTTCAAAATGTAACTCAGAACTAACTATTTACTTGATCTTCAGGTATATCTTGGAAGTGAGGGTGCCCTTGATGTCGAAGGTAAGGAGCTTCCTCGCCTGGTGTATGTTTCTCGTGAGAAGAGACCTGGCTATGATCATCACAAGAAAGCCGGTGCCATGAATGCTCTAGTAAGTAGTGAACTTCTGGTTTGCAGATTCAAGCAAGATTCAGTTGACTAGTTCTCATAATTACAAACTGTCGTGTGCTGTCTACAGATTCGAGTGTCTGCAGTGCTTACCAATGCCCCGTTTATGCTGAACTTGGATTGTGATCATTATCTTAACAATAGTAAAGCTCCAAGAGAAGCCATGTGCTTTTTAATGGATCCTCAGCTTGGGAAGAAGGTCTGCTATGTCCAGTTTCCTCAAAGATTCGATGGTATTGATCGTCATGATAGATATGCTAATCGAAATACTGTATTCTTTGATGTAAGTTGAACTAATTGAACGGCATTGTTTTCTGTTTCCTGATAAACATTGCATCTATCTCTACATATTAATCTCACAAAATTTTGCTTTGGTTAGATTAACATGAAAGGTCTAGATGGTATCCAAGGACCAGTGTATGTTGGAACTGGTTGTGTCTTCAATAGGCAGGCATTGTACGGCTATGATCCACCAGTGTCTGAAAAGAGGCCTAAAATGACATGTGATTGTTGGCCTTCATGGTGCTGCTGCTGCTGTGGTGGTTCAAGAAAGTCGAAATCGAAGAAGAAAGGGCATAGAAGCTTTTTTTCAGGATTACTCCCAAGGAAGAAGAAAATGATGGGGAAGAACTACATGAGGAAAGGGTCCGGCGCAATGTTTGAACTTGAAGAGATTGAAGAAGGGCTTGAAGGTTATGAAGAGTTGGAGAAATCATCACTTATGTCACAGAAAAATTTCGAGAAACGATTTGGCCAGTCCCCAGTATTTATTGCATCTACTCTGATGGAAGAAGGTGGCCTACCTGAAGGAACTAATCCTTCAACACTCATTAAGGAAGCTATTCATGTCATTAGTTGTGGATATGAAGAGAAAACAGAATGGGGAAAAGAGGCAAGTAGCTTTCTTCAGGGATCTACTGTCTACAAAATGTTGCACGATCACTAAATGTTGCATCTGTTTGCTTTGCAGGTTGGATGGATTTATGGTTCAATTACAGAGGATATCCTGACAGGATTCAAGATGCATTGTAGAGGATGGAAGTCAATTTATTGCTCTCCAAAGATTGCAGCTTTTAAGGGATCAGCTCCCATTAATCTATCAGATCGGTTGCACCAAGTTCTGCGATGGGCTCTTGGTTCTGTTGAAATTTTCATGAGTCGCCACTGCCCACTATGGTATGGCTACGGAGGAAAGCTGAAATGGCTGGAGAGGCTTGCCTATATTAACACTGTTGTTTATCCATTCACCTCCATTCCTTTACTTGCCTACTGTACAGTTCCTGCTGTCTGCCTTCTGACAGGAAAATTCATCATCCCCACAGTAAGTGATCCTGAGGCCTGGTATGCCTGCATATATACTGCTGCAGAAATGCTTGAGAGTGTATTTAACAGGAACTTTTTTTTTATTCCTGCAGCTGACCAACCTTGCAAGTATATATTTCCTGGCACTTTTCCTCTCCATCATAGCAACGAGTGTGCTAGAGCTTCGTTGGAGTGGAGTGAGCATTGAGGACTTGTGGCGTAACGAGCAGTTCTGGGTCATTGGTGGTGTATCAGCACATCTTTTTGCTGTATTCCAAGGCCTCCTGAAGGTCCTTGGTGGTGTTGACACAAACTTCACTGTCACGGCCAAAGCAGCAGATGACGCAGAATTTGGGGAGCTCTATCTTTTCAAATGGACTACTCTTCTGATCCCACCAACTACGCTAATTATCATGAACATGGTTGGAGTTGTAGCTGGAGTTTCTGATGCAATCAACAATGGATATGGTTCATGGGGTCCTTTATTCGGAAAGCTATTTTTCGCCTTCTGGGTCATCGTTCATCTCTATCCTTTCCTTAAAGGTCTAATGGGAAGGCAAAACAGGACACCCACCATTGTTGTCCTATGGTCTGTGCTTCTTGCTTCAATTTTCTCACTGGTTTGGGTCAGAATTGATCCCTTCTTGCCCAAGCAAACTGGCCCTATTCTTAAACAATGTGGAGTGGAGTGCTAGTCATGTTATTGTGAATTTTTCCTGTATGAATTTTGCCTTTCAGATTCTACCATTTGTGTTTAGTTGTTTCTGCAAAATATTTTAAGTTGTCAATGCTCAAGAAAGTGATTACAGCATTATAAATGACCAATACTAGAAAAAAAATTTTGGTCTAAACCACCGGTATCCAAAGCCTATTAGGTTCTAACTAATTCATTTCAAACCACAAGGGTGGCAAAGATTTCCAAACAACTAATTTAATGTAACTGCATACACCAAGACTCGAACTCAACTGAAATATGCAAACACGGCCTTGATCATTTATTTTTCTTCAACCTTGACATGACTATGGTTTTTCCATCTGTTAGCATCTTAAGACAGATCTGGGTGTTAACAATTCCTCTGACCAGACCTAATAGATTGGACATATAACCAAAAGTAAAAGGGCAGAAAGATGTGGATAGAGGTTACTAATCCATCCACTCTAGTTAAGAAGTCAGTGTTACTTCAAGTTCTGTGTTGCTCAGTACCACTTATTCCAAGTCTGTCTCAACAGTTGCTTCATTTGCAGAGAAGCTGAGCCTGTACCATAACTTGCAATTGGACAAAAATGGTAAAGGGTACCAATTGCAGAAATGCATAAAGTCACACTGCTGCAAAATGAAGGATAGAGAAAAGCCAAGCCAACAATCACATTTAAATCAAAAGTCAAACTATGAATCAGGAACTGGAAAACTAAGAATAGGATAATTAACAAAGAGAGATTCTTCAATCTCGGTAGTTTTTTTTTTCACCATCTTAACCAAAAAAATTAGAAATTAGTAACATCTGTTAGTTCAAATAGGTAGCTGTTCTAATTTTCTTAAATTCAGAGTTTTGTATATGAAAAAATAGACGCTAGAGGATTTTAACCCCTTAAAAAAAATCTATCTCACTCAATTCGAATTAATCAGGGTGGGAGCAATGGGGTACTTGCCCCACTGACCCACCAAAATCTATTACTTTTTATATGATGAATAAAGAAGTTATAATGGACTATTTAATCTTTGCCCCCCATAACTATGGAATATATTTGCTCCCATATAAAAAATTTGATTAGTTGATCTTTACATTTAAAAATTTAGATGTTCAATTAATTTATATTTAATTTGAATTAATTAAAATTATAAGATAATATTTAAATTACACTAACTTTGTTTGAATGTTTAAACTCAAACAAAATTATGAACTATATATATTTTTTAATTTGATATAATTTCATTATTTGCATGTTCATTATAAATAATATATATATATCTACTTACTAAAGCATGTCAAAAATTATTTAGTTGCCACATCAATATTTTATTGACTATTAATTCAAACTTGACATTGCGTTAATTTTTCTTTATAGTTACTTTACATTTAATTGAGTTTTAATTTGTAAGATTTTTTTTATAAGGCATTACTTTTTTTTTTTTATCTCTCCACTACTATTACTAACTTTTAATTTCACTTCTTTTGCTTCTCATTCTTATAACAAGTAATAATTTCTTTAATTTTCTCATTTTTGTATTGTCTTTTCTAATTTTTTTAATTTTTTAGAAGTGTTATTTTTTAATCACTTATATTATATTAGATGAATTTATAATAAATTTTATATTTTACTTACATATATTAATTGTTTTGATATAATTTTTAAAATTATATTACTTACATTAAAATAATATATATATATATATATATATATATATATATATTGTTATATAATTAATTTGTCAACTGTTATTAATTTTATTTATTTAAAAATATATTTAATAATATAATAAATTATTATTTATTTGATAAAATTTATTTCAAAATTTTCTACTAATATATGCAAATCATATTAATAATAGTACCTGTAAATCACAGGACATAATATTAGAATCAAATTAGTTGCTAAACGCAACTCTATCATATGTATTAAATTTAAAATTTTAATATTAAAATATAATATGTTATACTAGTAGTATCAATTTAAATATAAAATTTTATTTTTTATTTGAGCGAATAACTTTTTTAAATCATATGTTAATAAAAGTTTTATCAGTATTAAAAATTTAAAAATTATAAAAATAATTTAAAATTATAAAATAATGTTATACATACACACACCTCCACTAACATAAATTTCTAAATCTGTTCCTATTAGATCATGTAGTTATAGCTACAAAATATTAGAGACTAAATGAAAAGAAAATATACAATTTAAATGTTTAATTTGTACAAATGGGAACAGATGGTTGAAATATATAATTTGTCCAAATGGGAACAGAAAATAAAGGAGGTCAATAGTGTAGATGTTGAATCATGAATGCTTCAAAATCTTGTAGTTGAAATATAGACCTACATAACTTCAGGATTTGTACATGGTAACAAATATACACAACTCTAGTAGCTGGATGGGACCTCATCTCACCCACCAGTTTCACCCTGTTCTATTTTTGAAAGCCTGCTTCTAACTTGGTAAGAGTTATATTGTCCAATGGCTCAGACAGGTGAGCTTGAGTCTGTGTTGCTAATTCTTGTGCCACCAAGTGCATGGCAGGTCGTCCCTCAGGAGTTGTACGAGTGCATGCTAAGGCAACCTTAACTACAAAAACAACCTCCTCTGCTAATTGACCTGTAGGAAGTGGAAGCCGCTCGTCCAGAACATCCTTTAGAAACAACTCTGGATGATTTGACATTGATGACTTTAATGATGACAATGAAGATAAGAGCTCTCCTGGGTGCCTTCCCATCATAACTTCAAGTGCCACTACTCCAAAGCTGTAAGTATCACATTTGTCAGTTACTCGCATTGTAAGCGCCAGCTCTGCACATCAAGCAAAAGAAAAAATTACACACTAATTGTCTCTGAAAATACATTAATTAGACCTCTACTCAACGTAAGAGATTGAGCTGTTAAGTGGAAGTATCCAATTGGTATATAAACATTGAGCTGTTAAGTGGAAGTATCCAATTGGTATATAAACTCACTAAGTAACCCATGTGAGATTGCAAAAAATGTGCAATGCTTGAATTAGTTGTTTACCTGGGGCCATGTAGCCATAAGAACCAGCAACTGTAGTCCAGTTGGATGAGTCCGTGTTCAATAGTCTTGCTGTGCCAAAATCTGAGAGGCGTGGCTCAAAATCAGACTCCAGCAAGATATTGTTCAGAGATATGTCACGATGAACAATTGGCGGACAACAATCATGGTGCAAATAGGCAATTGCATGAGCCACTCCTTGCACAATCTTCACCCTTGTAGCCCAACCAAGCTCTATTTGCCCTTCGACACCATACAAAACTTTTCCTAGGCTTCCCTTTTCAACATACTCATAGACCAAGTACAAGCAGCCCCTCCTGGAACAATACCCATAAAGCTTGATGATGTTTCGATGCCTAACTTCAGTCAGAACTTTGATCTCATTCTCGAAACTCTGTCGATTTGTTGCTGGAATTTCACTTGATTCTGATACATGTAGTTTCTTGACTGCTACAATTTGACCTGTTGTCAGTACAGCTCTGTAAACACTTCCAAATCCTCCTTTTCCAATGCAGTACTTATCATTGAAGTCTTCAGTTGCCTTAACCATGTCTCCATATGTGAACTTTCCTTCTCTTTCCCATATCATTGACTCAGAACTCTCGTATTTTTTTGAAGTTTTGATCTCTTCATCAAGGAGTTTGGTTCTGCCACGAAGTATCAGAACTGCAACAACAATTACTGATATCACCAACAAGCCACAAACTGGAACAATAACTCCAACAAGAACTTTCATGTTCTTTTTCGAGGATTTTCCATTTGGGGTTATCAGGTTACATGGAGATAATCCTTCAACATTTCCACACAATCCTGAGTTTCCAGCAAAAGCCGTTGCAGATGCATTCTGAAACATGCCACCAGCTGGGACAGTTCCTGTCAACTTATTGTAGGAGAAATCATAAAACCGCAGACTAATCATGCCGGACAAAGCTGTTGGAATAATTCCTGAAAGATTATTATGTGAGACATTGAAATTTTCCAACAATGTAAGCTTTCCCAGGTTAGCAGGTATCTGTCCTGAGAGTGAATTGCTGCTGAGATCCAACAAGTACTGCAATGAGTTTAAGTTTCCAAGCTCGACAGGAATTTCACCTGATAGATTGTTGTGACTCAAACTCAGGCTAGATAACTTCTGACACTTCCCCAGATCAACTGGTATGTTTCCTGATAGCTTGTTACTAGATAAATCAAGAGATTCAAGCTTTGACAAATTTCCCAAACTCTGAGGGATGACTCCTGTCAAATGATTGTTGCTCAAGTTGAGCTTGAATAACATGCTTAGATTTCCCAATTCAAAAGGAATCATCCCACTCAAATCATTTGAATCCAGAGTCAGAACACCCAACTTGTTCAACTTCGAAAGCTCGGCTGGGATTTCACCAGAAATTCTATTTCTGTCCATCTGAAAATTAGTGAGGTTTTCACATTCTCCCCAGACAGGTGAGATTTCACCAATAAACTGATTGTCACTAAGAGAAATGAAAACAAGTTTTGGATGAACTCCAAATGCATCTGTAATGTTTCCAGTGAATTGGTTCCCGTCAAGCCGGACTCTAGTCAACCCTGAGCAATTCCTCAAGCAAGTTGGCAATGACCCAGTAAAATTGTTGCCATTAACTGTAAGCTGTTCAAGAGCCAAACCACTACAGAGCTCAGGCGGCAATTCTCCAGAGAAGCTGTTGTTCGAAAAGCTGGCATACGTCAAAGAAGGGATATACTTGCCAAAATCACTTGGGATGCTGCCCGAGAAATTGTTGGTGAACAAATTGATTGACCGTAAAGAACTAAGAGTTGAAAGAGTCTCCGGCAACTCACCGTACAGTTGATTTTCACTGAAATCTAGTGTTACTAAGGATGTCATATTCCCAACATCAGGAGGAATTCTTCCACTGATATTGTTAGAAAAAAGATTCAAGATTTGTAGATTTGTCAGATTCCACAGTGTAGAAGGAATAGGTCCTGAAAGCTGGTTTCCTGAAAGGTCTAAAATTTCTAAATCTTTCAAGTTTCCAATCTCCAGAGGAATTGAACCAGAGAGTGTGTTATTATAGAGAAAAAGCAGATTGAGCTTTGTCATCTGCCCAATTGCTGAGGGAATACGTCCTGACAACATATTGTTCTGAAGTTGCGAAGAGAACAACTTAGTCCAATTGGAAAAAAAATAAGGTGAGATCTCACCTGTCAAAAAATTATCAGACAAACCAAGATCGGCCATCTTGCTCAGATTGGACAAGGACAAAGGCAACTCCCCACTTAGTTGATTCAATGCCAAGGCCAGGTAAGTGAGGTTAGTACAAAGACCAATCTCAGGAGGAATTGTCGAATTTAAGCCATTCATTCTGAGATCAAGTACTGCTAAATTCCTGAGTTGGCCCACAGAGGATGGAATGCTCCCCAGGAATGAATTGTTATACAACTCAAGGATTTGAAGACCAGACAACAAGCCAATACTTTCAGGAATCTGACCACTGAAATTATTAGTCGCCAGACGAAGATGTCTGAGATTGGAAAGCTTGGAAATATTAGATGACAGAGGCCCTTGGAATGAGTTTGTGGTGAGGTTTAAATATTCAAGCTTTCCCAGATTGGTATATGCCCATTCTGGTATCATGCCAGTGAACTGATTGGATGACAAATCCAGATAGGTCAAGTTCCGGCAATCGGACAAGAAATCAGGGAATCCTGAAGTAAGCTCATTGAGAAAAAAGCTAAGATGCATCAAGGAAGGCATACCTGAAAATTTAGACCAGTCAGGAGTTTCAAAGAAGTTTGCTCCAAGGTCCATGTACTGAACCTTCTGAAGATTCCTGAGCTGGTAAGGAATGGTGCCATTGAGATTGTTGTAAAAAAGATTAAGATACTGAAGCTCTGTCAATTGCCCCATCTCCACAGGTATGTTCCCTTCAAAAAAATTGCTGCTCAGATCCAAGTAAGTGAGCTTGGAGAGACCACCAATAGCTGAAGGTATCACCCCACCTATGTTATTATTCTGAAGGTCAAAGCTGGTTATGTTTGCAAATGAAGAGAAGTTGAATTGGGCAAGAGCTCCAGTAATGTTTAGGCTAGAGAGGTTAATTTTGGATACTGTCCTAGTTTTATCACAGGAAATGGCAGTCCAGTTGCAGAGGTTTTTGAGGTTGGAGAGGGACCATGAATTGAGAGAAGAAGGTGAAGAAGAAAAGCTGTTTCTCCATTTGATGAGAGCTTCTGCTTGTGTTCTTGGTGATGAAGTGATCTGCAATGGAAATAAAGAGAGCAATAGAAAATGAAGAAGAAGAAGAAGAAAAGAGAACTTTTGAGTTATAGTCATGCTTAGTTTCTTTTTTTTTTCTTTAAGTTCTATATCATGCAAATAACAATCTTATATGAGAGATGAGGAGGAGAAGTAGTTGTCAATACTAATCATTATATAAAAGCAAATGGCCTTAAACTTTTCAGTGTATAAAATAATCAAACTTTACATAAGTTCAGCTCAAAAAATTCTTAAGTAGAAGACTTTTATTAAATTACTTTTCAATAAGAGCGACAAAAATTTTTCAATAACTAATTTAACTTGATTGCATATGGCACGGCTTGAACTCGATATATCACTTAAGTGATATACATCCTCACAGTTGACTTTAAACATGCAGATCAAATCCAACTATATGTCTTCCATGAATATGCAATGCAGGTTCAAGGAAGGAGTCATGTTCTACTGAATTTAAGTTGAGGTTTACAGCTTTTATGAGAGTTGACTATGGTATTATTATTATTATTATAAGATACAAGTTGGGTAGTGCCCACTTCTATACACATTCAATTGCTTTATAAAACAAAGTATGGAATACCAGCAACCCAGTTTTGACTACCATAGTGTCTTTCTATAATGTTTGCTTTATAAAACAAAGCACTGGGTTTTATATTTTTTGATAAATAATCAGAGCAGTGTTCCAAGGAAGAGATGTGAATTCAAGAATTATAGAAAAAGAATATTTCTATAAGCTGTTTTTTTATGGGGAAAGGAGAGGGCCGGGACTCGCTTTGTTCACTTATAAGTTATAACTACTAATAAGTATACCAAGTCAAACATTGGTTTTTTTTACATACTTCTTTTTTGATAGTTTTGTGTTTCTGATTTCTTAATATTAGAAACATAAGTGCTAACATATTTTCAAATGTGATAATTTTTTTTATTAATAAAGAGATGAAATTATTTTAATATTAATGATAAATTATATAATAATAATAGATCTTCACTTTTAAATGGATAAAAGTTTAATTTTTTAAATCAAGAAAGGTAAGATTCAAATTATTCAAAATAAAATAAAATATGCACTTTATAATACAATACTAGATTGGAATTATTAGTATCAGCTGGTATGTACTACTATCATTTAAATGATATTTTAAATTTGAGTCATGGTTTATATTATTGTCTTAAATTAATTACTGAAAATTTTTTACCGTCCTTATAATCATATTTTGATAGCTTTTAATATCAATAATTTAAAAAAACTATAAAATTCGATAATATATATTTCAACTACTTTTTTAGAATTAAAAATTAAGTCGTGTGAAATCTAAGATGATTCATGGTCAAACAGTTCAGACATACATAGTGTTCACAAAGAAAAAGGAAAGTACATACCTTTGACTACCTAGCTACAATTTTGAAGATTTGTTATCACAAAGAGAAAAGAGATAGTAAATGACTGGTGAGGTCATAAAATTTCTAGATAATAAGCAAAGCAATGTCTACCACAAAAGTGGTTGTTCAAAAAAGAACACATAAATGGGATGGGTAGATAGGACCAAGGATGGTTAATTAATTCAATTACTTACTATAGTGGTGGAGTAATTATGGAAGCATTAATCATAATATACTTGATAATTTTTTTTGAGTGCATCTTCAAGTAAAGGGCAACCCCTATTGGTGGATGGACTAAGAAATTTTTTAAAAGAAAAATGAAGGGAAGAAGCTAAATTAAAAATTGCTAGTGATCCTCCCATTGCTCCCAAATCCCTAGGCTCTAGCATCATTAACACTAAGGTGTAGGAATAAATTTAATGACCAAATTCATATATGAACATCTCAATCAATAAGCTTATTGACTTGAAAGAAGATATGATATAATTTGCTGAGAGAATTAAAATAGAGGTCCAAATAGTTCAATCCATTGATCATTTTTCTTTATTAGCTAGTCTCTATGCAATCAAAATGATAAATTATATATAGCACATTCATTTTTTGAGATACAATTTATATTTTTAAAAATTACTTAGGGTAGAGTACATAATTTTAATTATTTGTTATAAATTTGTTAATTATAATTATTTTAGTTAAAAATAAAGTTTAGAGTTCGAATTTTATACTTATTTTTTAAAAATGTAACAAAAAATTTTAAAAATAAATTCCAGATGTACTTAGTAATATGAATAAGAAATCTAAAATTTAATATTATAAAAGTGGCCAAATATGGATAATATAACATGCAGTTTTATATAAATAATAACAAAAAGCCGATAGATTTAGATATGAAAATTGGAACTAAGGGTAATAGTTGATTGATATTAAAATGGTTCATAATTTTGCCAATGGCAGAGTGGTTAAGTATTTACTTTTTTTTTAAGGGAGTTATGAGGTATAGAATTTAAAACCAATCATTATTAATTTATAAAATTTATTTTCACCTGATTTAAAAGAAAAGTATTATCTCATATTATGTAATTTATTAATGTTTAAATTATATAACCTCTTTATTAATAAAAAAAATCATAATTTTTGTTGAAAAAATGAAATGTAGATTTCCACCGGCTATTTATTTGAATTTAGAGTAAAAAAAATTGATTAACACATTTATAATTTTATTTAAAAGAAAAAACAATAATTTAATGTGGGTGGAATAAATTTCATATGCTTATGATTATGACCTATTCATTTCATAGGATTGGAGATTTGAGAGCACAAAATGTCTGAAAATGGATAGCTAAGATGTACAAATATAAACACATGCATGACTTCTTCTTGGGTAATGTTGTTGAACTGCGAAATTCTTTTTTCAATTATCAAAAATTGAACAATTAACAAAATTTTCATTTAAAATGGTGAATTTTCTTGTGCCTAATATTTTCCTTTTAGTATAAAAAGTTTTTTCTCAATTATTAATATTAATAATCAATATTTATGGTGTCTATAAAACATACAAGCCACACCATATTAAAAAAAAAAAAAAAAAATTCAAATGATTGCTTGAATTTTTGCATGTGAAAGGAAAAAAAAAGTAAAAGAAAAATAAAACACAGTCAAAGTCTACTAAACATTCAAAACTCAAAAATCAATACTTCAAAAATAATTGTGCCTGGATTGGTTAATGATTCTTTAAGGAAATCTAATCAAAAGACTTTTAAGATTGCTTTATTTGTACCTTAGCAATTGAATGTGCCTAATATTTGTATTGCAAATTGAGGACTTCTTTTTGTGCTCAAAATCACTTTCACCAAAACCAGTATTTGTTAAAGAGAAATTGTATCAAGAAGAGATCATGATAAGAATTTCAACTCCTAAAAAGAAGAATTTGGCATCAATCTAATATGTCTTTTGATTATGTTGACAATTAAGTAACCTTTAACATCCGTTTGTAAAATTGTCTCTACCTCGCTTCATCAAGGGAAAGTTAACCTAATTTAATCAAATTTAAACTAATGACCTGTGGATTTGTCAAACTAAATTTATTAAATAAATATGTTTTTTTTTTTTTTACCAGAAGATTTACTGTAGCAGCACACTCAAATAAATATGTTATTTGAAATTTTAAAATTTCTTCTTTATAACAAAATATAGTGTCTCCATCATTTATTTTTTTTATTAAATTTTGTGCAAAACAATTAGAAGCATAAACATGAAAAAACTTAACATTGCGATTTCAACACTTAAATTGTATTTTAACTTTTCTTTTGTTATCAATTGAAATATGGCGTGAAATAAAATTTCTTATTTTGTTTAGCTATATTATTAATGTGTATACAATTTAATCATAGAAAGAAAAAATAAAACAATAATAATAAATTTGATTAAAACAGCTTGATTAAGCTAAAATTGTATTCAAAATAATTAACTATATATATATATATATATATATATATATATATATTAAAATAAGAAGGAAAAGAAAAATAATAATCATGAATTCAAAAGCATATAATTTTTTATGATATTAATAACTTTGACTAATTGATATGCAATTTTGGCTGACATATATTTGTATATGATAAGGAGACGTTCAAATTTGTTTTACAATTCCTATATATCCAAAAGGTACTCGCACATTGGCTAAGTGGGTAGCCTAAAATATTCCAAAGACCTGTTTTTAAAAGGGATAAAGTGCAAATTGGACCCTAAACTTAGACCTAAAATTTGTATTGAATCTTAATATTTTTTTTGTCCCATTTGGACCTTCATCTCTTAAAATTCAGTCATATTTGACCCTTCTTTAAAGAATTATTGCAACTAAGTCCCAAAAATCAAATAAAAATTTAGCTTTAACACCAATTAATAAAAATTAGTGCGTATAGCAATAAGAATTGATGAAATTACTTTCAAAACATATATTTATGATATTTCTCAATTTTTTAAGATTTTTAAATTTATAGGAATATGTTTTTAAAATTTTTAAAAATTCAAAGAAAAGTTTAGAAAAAAAATTATAGGCCTAAAAATTTTATAATCAAGTGATATACATTCAATAAAAAGAATTAAAAATTTTCTATAAACTTATTAATTTTTTTAAAATTTTTGAAATTATCCATTTTAAATAGAATAATAAGAGTGATAACAATCTCTTAATAATTAATTTAACGTATTTTCAAAAAAAAAATTAATTTAACACAATAATATATATTTCAGTTCAAATTCAAGAGGTGTTTTAAATAAGAAGAATTTTTCTGCCAAATTGATTACAACAATATTGATTGCGACACTCAACACTCATGTTAACATGCTCAATAATATTTTAGTGGATTTTACTTAACTTTCAGCATTATATTTGCATTCTATAAATACAATACAAAAAATTAGACTTTTTTTTTAAATGGATAATGTTAACTAGAAATTTTTTTTTTACTTTTCACAACCCCCGATGTGACTGTTCACGTAGCAGGTTGCACAGAAAACTTTACCCTTCTAAAACTTAGAAGGGGAGTTTTTCATCAAAGATTGAACCGTAATATTTTAGATGTTGCCAAGAGAGTTTTTGGGCTAAAGCAAACTTCAACACAAATTGCAAACAGAATTTGCAATGGTTAGCAATTTTTTTCTTTTCTTTGTGTTCCCTTTACAAGCGCATACCTGAAGCTTGCAGATGATTGACAAGAAAGAAATCAATGTTATATGGCGTATGATCAAGAACCAATCTTTTTAAGTTTTAGCACTTAGACTCAGTTGCAGTCTTGTCCTGATAAAAGAATTTGATCAAAGATACAAATTGCACAGATGAATCTCAAGAAAGAATTACATTGTATTAACAGCCAATCAAACCAATAAAAAAAATTACAACAACAACCACGTATACCACAAATAAACCATAAATTCACAAGTGAAACCAAAAAAAGCAATGAAAGGCACACAAAAAAACATTCCATTATTGTTCAGTGAACATTGGAAGTGCGAGTATAGTAGACTCCAGCAGCAGCACCACCACTATTCAAAGCTCTCTCCAACCTTGTCTCAAATGGGGTTGAGTACCAATTCACTCTTTTGTCCTGCAGACCCATAAAAACTCAGTTAAGTGTACTCATCAGTCATCACCTAGTTCAATAAGACTACCCATGAAACTTCACTTCACATATACCTCTCTGTACTTGCTGGTTGTGTTTGGTATGCCTTTAAAAGAAGAAGCTGATCCAGAATCCTTGCCTAACATGCTCTGATTCCAATAGGTTCCAACTGTTCCAATTATCGGCATTTCATCAGGGCTACGACTAGGTGACCTCCTCGGCGAAGAAGAAGCTGAAAACTGTTTAAGCTCTTCCATGGTAAGAGCACCTAGAATGGGTCTATCTTCAAAGCTTCTTGGTGAACTGGATCCGAGTGACATGTTTTTCTCAGGTGTAGTTGTATCAAAACCAGCTGTGCTAGGCTTGTTGATTGGTGTGCTCTCTGATGAACCCAACCAGTTAGATAAGCTGGCATCTACTGCTATTTCCTGGCTTGATTTCTTAGGTTGCTGCTCGGATTTCGCTTTGAAGCTGAATGACAATTCCCCAAAACTAGGCTCAGAGCTAAATGACATCCGGGGTTCTTGACCTGGTGTGTGATTCTCTTTTTGCTGCTTCAATGGCGGTGTCCCTTTTGCTTTCACTGCCTTCCACTGAGTGAGATTTTCAACTGGGTTCAAAACAGAATGCACATAACCACTTCTATCTCGAGCATTCGGATTTTGCTTCCCTTCTCTCTCAGGCAAACCACTTATCATCACAGAACTATCAACCTCCTCAGTAAATGGTAGCGTCCCTTTAGCCAGAGATGTTTTCGAAACAGATTCTAAAACTCCATCATCCTCATAACCATCATCAAAATCTAGCACACCATCATCTACATCCTCGTCGTCATCATCATCTTCAACATCACTTTCCCCATAGTCTAATTCATCATCACTGTCTCTACAATTCTGGTATCTGTGATTAGAAGGGTAAGATCCCGAGCTCGAAGTGATTAAACTATCTTCAGAAGAGGATTGAGATTGACTTGGTTTCACTAAACCCTCTTCCTTCTCTTTCCTTTTTCCATCATCTTCTTGTTCCACAGCAAACTCAGTTGATTCTTCTACTGAAACATGCTCATATGTTGTCACAATCGAATCAAAAGTTACCTTTTTGCGAGGGCTAAGTTTCAATTGCTCATCAGGTTTATCCCTACACTCAAAGCCCCACAAAAAAACACTGAATATCAAAACAGATTCTCTACAAAACAAATAACAATAACAAAACAAAGGTCAAGAAGCTCAAAAGCCTTAAACTTTTTATGTTGATCACTCACCAGACTTCAGAGACAGTAACAGTAGAGTTTTCCGGGATGTCCAGTGCCAAAGAAACTGCAGACTGCACTGGTTTAAAACCTGCATTTCTCTGCAATAAAGATCATAACTTTTATCATAATCCAAGAATTAAAGCTCTACTCAGTAATCACAAAAGAAAAAAAATCAAGAAAACAGTACATCAATTCAAAAGTTCGAATCTTTTTTCTACACCACTCAACTTCCAAGAAATTTTCTCAGTAACCAAACATAAAAGAGAAAAATTTTTGAAAACCCAAATCAAAGAAAAGGTTACCTGGTCACGAGGTTGAACCTTATGTCTCTGTTTAAGGTGTTTGCTGCGATCTTTGGAGGAACCAAAGCAAGCAAGAAAACAACCCATTAAAGAAATAAAGAATCAGACACAACCCTTTATTTTTGTTGTTGTTTCTCTTCTCTATAAACCTTCTGCTTCTTGAAAATTTTTCTTTTTCTTGATTTTCTCGAGAAAAAGAGAGAAAATTGGCTAATGGGTATCCATTGTTTGATTCAGAGAAGAGAAGCAGAAGAGCCGTTAGGAGGAAAAAAGGCGGTAGGGACACAACGGTCAAGAGATTTTGAAGAAGGCGATGAATAAGAAGAAGAAAAAGGCTTTTAAAGGGTAAATTTTTTTATAATTTTGTTAATTAATAATTTATTTTATTAAATTTATTTTTTTAATAAGAAAAAAAGAAAAAGAAAAAGCAAGTGACCGTTAGGCTTGTAGAGCATGGTGGACAACAGCCTGTAAGATTTTGTTTAATCTTGACCGTTGATCACACTTCAAAAGTTGGCGGGTCCTACTGGGTACTGTGATTAGTATGTGATGTATTGTTAATATAGATGAGTGGAATAGTTAGTATCCTAAGACCTAAGAAGATTTGAGGATAATATCTATATCATATAGGAAAAACAGTTTTGGATGAAAAATGACATGTATTTTTTATTTAATAACAAAATTAATCTTATCATATATTTAGATAACTAAATTTTAGTAAGTAATTTTAAATTTTAATTAAATTAAATTTTTTAGTTGAAATTAATATATTAATAAAAGTTTGAATTTAAAATAAATAAAATTATAATAATAAGATAAATGTATATTTTATAGATTTAATCCATCAATCTAAATAGTATAAACAAATTTAGAATTTATTTTATTTATATTTATTTATTTATTATAAATTGTACTTTTACAAATTTAAAAAATTAATTTATTTTATTTGCTACCATATGTTAAAAAATTAATTTTGATCTTTAATATATCAATATTACTTAAATAATTTGATTAAATTTATGAAATTTATAAATTGTATTATTTAATCTTTAATACATTAAAATAAATGAGCAGAGTGTGCCATTTGACTTTTTTTGAGTTACATTTACAAGCAATTTGATTGTGAATTAAAATAATGGTTGAATGCGAGAAGTGTTGGTTGCTAAAGAAGAAAAAAAATTGATCATAATTTAAAACATTTGAAAATTTTGAGCTAATTAATTTAAATTTTGATTAAATATTTTGTTTAAATTAATTATATTAACTTCAACTTGAATTTAAATAAAAATTCTCAATAATTTTTAAGTATTTAAAACTCTAAATATGAATATAATAAATTTTTAATTATATTAACTAGCAAAAGCATAGTTAAATAACAACTATGTTATAATATTTTTTAAATATTAAGAATAGTTAAATTGTTCTATTTTTCTGTTCTCCTATTAGCACTTATGTCTTTATTAAGAAATTATATAAATTGAAACAATTCAAGAAAGTTTATATAATAAATTGATATAACTTTAGAATGAGATGCAATTAATGATTTCTGTAAAGTAAGTATAACTCAAACCATTAACGTTATATAATAATATATTTTTAATAATTTTAAAGGAAAAAATAAAATTACACAATGATAATTTTTTTACATAATTAAAATAAAATTATAAATTTACAATAAATATTATTTGAATGTTAAAAATAACCTTATGATATATTTAAATGACTGAATTTTGATCAATTAATTTGAATTTCAATTTAATCTTTTGCTTTTATTAATTATATTAAATTAAATTTGAATTTAAATAAAAATTCTCGATAATTTTAAAATTTTTAAAGCTCTAAAATTTCAAATAATTAAATTATCATGGTATTTGAAATTTAATATTGAAATTTGTCAAAGGCATATATATAGATTTATCTTTATTTTGTATCTCATTAT